>WWNC01000052.1:7397500-7422500 GCA_011125475.1 Melanerpes aurifrons
CCTTGGCACTTCCCAGCACAAACCCAACGTAGCCACCAAGGGCTGGTTGGGGTGGGGGCGTTGGCTGCCCCCTCCAAAACCTGCCCCAGGTCACCCTGAGCACCCCCTGGATCAGCTGCTCCAAGCTGACCTTCCTCCAGGCACAGCTGAGGCCAAACCACAGCATTCTGGGGGGAGGAAGGAAAAGTTCCTCTCTGTAGGAACTTCCTCCCTCAGTGGGAGGTGAATCCAAGTGCTGATTAATAACTGCCTCCTGCTGCCACCGGCTCCTGCACCCCCAAAGAGCCATTTCTAGGCTGCTGCAGCGAGCTGGCTCCTTGGGGTTGCTCCTGCAGCTCCTCTCTTGGGTTGACCTCAAGCCCCCAGGCAAAGACACAACCACCACCACCAAGAGCAGCCAAAAGGTGGTTGAGAGCTTGGCTGTCCAGGCCAAGCTCTCATTTTTCGGGCTGTCAGCTCTTGCCTCTCAGCTGCTCCTTCAGCCCCAAGTCCACAAACCAAGCTACCCGAAGCTCTTGCCCTCTGGGCACCCCCCCTTGGGATGGCCCTGAGGCTGCCCACCCCCCCTGGCTCATTTTTTCTTAACCAGCCTGCTTAAATGGTTTTCAGCAAGAAGCTGCTCTGCCCAGGGACATTCATCCAGCTCCAGCCCTTCCTCATGGCTCCTGGAGCAGGCACTTCATTTCCCTGCAGGGAGTGGAGCTGTTCTGTTCCCCCACCCCGTGTGCAGAGCCCCCAGGAGAGGCTTTTAACCCTTTAGGGTTAACAAAGCATCACAGAATGGGCTGGGCTGGAAGGCACCTCCATAGCTCATCCAGCCCAACCCCTCTGCAGCCAGCAGGGACATCCTCCACTGGATCCCCTCCACCCAGAGTCCTCCTGAGCCTCACCTTGAGTAGCTCCAAGGGATGAGGCCACAACCACCTCCCTGGGCAAGCTGTGCCAGTGTTCCACTGCCCTCATGGTGCAGAACTGGTTCCTAACCTCCAAGCACATGAAGCATCTGGCCATGGTGGGTCCTGGGGACCTAGAGTGGTGTTGTCTCCTCCAGTCATGCTGCAGGTGGGCAGGGCTGTGCCCATCTCCACAGGGCTGTGGTGACCTGGCAGCCCATGGGTGGTTTGGGGATGATTGGTGGACTTGGGCTAGGCTGCAGGAGGTGAGACCCAAGGCTGGCACAGAGACATAGAAAGGGTTGGGTTGGAAGGGACCTTGAAGCTCAGCCAGCTCCAACCCCCTGCCATGGGCAGGGACACCTCCCACCAGCACAGCTTGCTCAGGGCCTCATCCAGCCTGGCTCTGAAACCATCTCAACCCCTTGCAGGCAGCCAGTGAGTGTGGGTCCAGCAGCTCATCCTGCAGCCCTGAGTGGGGCAGCCAGCTGGAGTTTGGCACCAACCCTGCAGGTAAGATCCTCCCCTCAGGGTCCTGCAGCCTCGCTGAGCTCTGGGGTGGGGAGCAGCAATCTGCAGCTCATCCTGCAGCCCTGGAGCAGAGCATCACTGAGCCACCTGCCCTCACAAGCAGGAGATGTCCAGAATGGAGGACAAAAGCAGCCTTGTCCTTCTCTCCCCACCCTGCTGCTGCAGGGCTGAGCTCATAAATCTCTCTGCTTGGCTCAGTGCTCAGCTGGTTCAGGCCTCCCTCGCTGCCTGGGCTCAGCAGGACACCTGCTCCTGGGAGCTGAGAAGCTGGACTGGAGCAGCCTGAGGCCCCAGCAGCTTGGTACCCACCAAGGGCTCCTCCATCACTGTCCCTTGGCTTGGCTTTACCCACTGAGGCCCTGAGCATTGCTGAGCACCACAGAACATCACTGCCCTGGGCTCCCTTTTCCCTCCCTGCAGCTGCTGATTCCTTCCTGCTGCTGCAGTTTTCCTGCCCCCCCCTCCAACCCCCCCTGGTTTGGTTTCTTCCCCCAGAAGGTGGAAATTTAGATCTTATTTTCCAGTGGAGAATAAACCCCAAAAGTGTCCCAAAGTTGCAGCCCACATTGCCCTCTCCAGGGCAGGGGAAGGGCTTGCCCCCACTCAGGGTGACTGTGTGGGGGCTGTGTGGGATGCCCTCACTGTGTGGAGCCAGGAGCCACCCCCAGGCACATGGTCACTGCCCCCAGCAGTCATCACAGCATCACCATGAAGGTTGGAAGAGACCTTTCAGCTCACCCAGTCCAACTGCCATGGCCACTGAACCATATCCTGAAGCCCCACAGCTACAGCTCCTTGAACACCTCCAGGGGTGGGCACTCACAGAACTGTTTGGCTTGGAGAAGCCCTTTGAGCTCCCCCAGGCCAACCCCAACCCAACCCCCCCATGGCCACCAAACCCTGGCCCCAGCTGCCATGGCCACAGCTTGCTGCAAGCCCTCCAGCCATGGGGACTCCACCACCTCCCTGGGCAGCCTCTGCCAGGCCCTGAGCACTCCTCCAGCAAAGACATTTGGCCTCCTCTCCAACCTCAGCCTCCCCTGCCACAATTTCAGGCCAGTTCCTCTCCTTCTGTCCCCTGAGCCTGGGGAGCAGAGCCCAACCCCATCTGGCTGCAGCCTCCTCTCAGGGAGCTGCAGAGAGCAATGAGGTCTCCCTCAGCCTCCTCTGCTCCAGGCTCAACCCCCCCAGCTCCCTCAGCTCCTCCTCCCCAGCCCTGCTCTCCAGACCCCTCTGGGAGCTGGCAGGAAGCAGCAGCCCAGTCTGGGCCAGCCTTGTCCCTCCTGCCTTTTGCAGAGCAGCCCCAGGGGACTCCTTTCCACCCCAGTTCAGCCCCAGCCTTGCTGAGCAGCTCCTGCCCAAGGCTGGCAGGGCCCTGGCGTGAGGCAGCTGCTGCCTGTGCTGCTGCTCTCCTGGCTCTGAGCTGAGCAGAGCTCCTGGCCTCTGCCCCCACCCCACTCCTCCTACAAGCTCCCTTGGTCCTTCCCGAGGCTGTGGGCAGCCACAACCTCCACCCAGCTCACCCCAAGTTTGTTCTCTGGGGCTGCCAGGCTCCAGCCTGAATGCCCCCAGCTCCCT
Organism: Melanerpes aurifrons; assembly: GCA_011125475.1. Classification (NCBI taxonomy): domain Eukaryota; kingdom Metazoa; phylum Chordata; class Aves; order Piciformes; family Picidae; genus Melanerpes; species Melanerpes aurifrons. The sequence continues at coordinate 7,400,503 of WWNC01000052.1, forward strand.
CACCCCCTTGCTCCCCACAGATCACCTCCTGGCCGACGACCCAGCAGAGGACAGCAACCTCCACTCCCTGTCCTCCATCGTGGAGAGCATCGCGGTGCAGGACGTGGCGGTGACGTTCCCCGAGGAGCAGGTCCAAAACTGAGCAGGCAGCAGCCCTGCTGCCTCTTGGAGCTGGTACCAGGCTGGGAATGAGATGCCGGGAGGCTCCAGCCCGCTGGAGATCCTATCCACCCCTCTGGCGTCGAGGATGGCAGCGCTGAGACCACCTCCTCCCGTCCCGCTCCTCGCAGGATGGGGAGCGCTGGGCACCGGGCTGCGCCGCGGCCCCGCGCCGGGGCCAGGCTCTGCTCCGCTCCCCGCCCGGGGGGGAGGGGGAGGGAGGGGGTTTTGGGGGCCAATGTGTGTGCTGGGTTCGCTTGCTGATTCTTTCCCGAGATGCTCTTTGACCAAGGTCTGTCCCTGGCCGGTGTCCCGCCAGGGTGCTGAGCCCCGGGGAGGCTGCTCCCGGGGAGGCTGCTCCCGGGGCCCCCCCGCCGGCCGCGGCCCGCGGGGCCCTGTCTGAGGATTATTTTTGCTAACTTATTGTCCTGGGTTTGTGTCTTCTTCTTTTATAAAATAAAGCCATCCTTGTGTGGCCTGCTGCAGCCTTTCTTCCCCTCCTGCAGCCTTCCTTCCCCTCCTGCAGCCTTCCTTCCCCTGCTGCAGCCTTCCTTCCCCTGCTGCAGCCTTCCTTCCCCTCCTGCAGCCTTTCTTCCCCTCCTGCAGCCTTCCTTCCCCTGCTGCAGCCTTCCTTCCCCTCCTGCAGCCTTCCTTCCCCTGCTGCAGCCTTCCTTCCCCTGCTGCTGCAGCCTTCCTTCCCCTGCTGCTGCAGCCTTCCTTCCCCTCCTGCAGCCTTCCTTCCCCTCCTGCAGCCTTCCTTCCCCTGCTGCTGCAGCCTTCCTTCCCCTGCTGCTGCAGCCTTCCTTTCCCCTGCTGCTGCAGCCTTCCTTCCCCTGCTGCAGCCTTCCTTCCCCTGCTGCAGCCTTCCTTCCCCTGCTGCTGCAGCCTTCCTTCCCCTCCTGCAGCCTTCCTTCCCCTGCTGCAGCCTTCCTTCCCCTGCTGGCCACCCTCTCTGTGCAGGGTTTCCCCCAGGGCATAGATTCACAGCATCACAGAAGCCCACAATGGGTTGGTTGGGAAGGGACCTCCCCACAGCCTCCCTGGGCAACCTCTGGTCTCTCTTTGAGCACCACAAGGCGCTGGATGGAAAGGTGAGCAGGGTGCTGGCAGCTCTGCCAGCTCACCCCCTGGCCAGCCCCTGCTCATGGTTGACCTCAGCTCACAGATGCATGGAATGGGTTGGGTTGGAAGGGAGCTCAAGGATCAGCCAGTGCCAATCCCCTACCATGCCCAGGGACACCTCCCACCAGCACAGCTTGCTCCAGGCCTCATCCAGCCTGGCCTTGAACACCCTCAGGGAGAAGGCAGGGCACAGCCTCCCTGGGCAGCCTGTGCCAGGCTCTCCCCAGCCTCACTCTCAGCAATCTCTTCCTCCTCTCCACTCTCAGTCTCCCCTCTCCCAGCTCAAAGCCATTGTTCCTCAGCCTGTCCCTCCCAGCCCTTGGCCCAAGTCCCTCCCCAGCTCTCCTGGAGCCCTTCAGCTCCTGCAAGGCTGCTCTGAGGTCTCCCTGGAGCCTTCTCTAGCTTGCACATCCCCAACTCTCCCAGCCTGGCCCCATAGGGAAGGTTCTCCCTGCCAGGAGCCTGGGCAGCCTCTGGGCCAGCTGGGATCCCATTTCATGGGCCTGCAAGTCCAGCTCTCCTTGGCTGAGGCATGTCCTGAGAGCCTGGCCCCACAGGGGAGGTTCTGCAGCCCTCTGCTCATCTCTGTGGCCTCCTCTGGGCCCCAGACAGAAGAAGGCCCAAGGCAGCAGTGCTTTAAAATCCAGTTTATTGGAACACACACACACATCCTGTCCTGCCCCCACCCAGGGTTTTGGAGTCCATGCAGTACCAATAATATGCTGAAAGGAAAGAGGGCACCGAGGGGAAGGGCTTCACTGACTCTTCAAATGAAAAAAGGATCTCAGACTGGAGGAGGAGGAGGAGGAGGAGGCAAAAAATATTACACCCAGAGGGACATGGTGGCTGTGGAGCCTCTCAGATATTGCACTTCCAGACAGCACAGGATAAGGGTAAGGTCATTCCAGCCATCAATAAATAGCACATCAGAAACAGGGGCCACACAAGGCAGAGGAGACAAAGAGATCCTAACCCTACGGGGGGGAGAAGGGGGAAGGGTTCAGAGCCCTGCCCCTAGCCTGGGGGCAGGAAGGGAGAGCATCTCCTCTGCACCCAGAGAGGGAGGGCTGGGCAGGTCCACCCCTAGCTGCTGGGTGCCCTGCTGTGTCCCTCCAAGCACCCCAGGAGGGTGCCCTGTGGTGTGGCTGCTGGGCAGGGCCTGGCTGGCAGCCAGCCCCGGGGGGCAGTCCCAGCCCTTCCCCACCCAGCCCAGGGGCAGCCTCCCTGCTGGGTGGCACCTGGCAGCAGCCCAAAAAGCAGCACCCTGGCTGCCTGCCCCTTGCAGACAGAGCTTCCTCACCCCCCCAGTGGCTGGCTCCTGCTCCAGCCTGTGCAGCACCGGCCCTGGCACTGGCCCTGCGGGCAGCTCCTCGCCCAGCTCCCCCCAGCACGAGGATCTTGGTGACTCTGAACCTTCCTTGGCTTCAAGTCCTGTGGGCAGCAGCAGCCCTGCTGCCCAGGGCTCAGGTGAGTCAGTGCAGCAGCCCATGGAGCGTTGGCAACGTGAACCAGGCAGGAGGAAGGGTTCCAAAGCTGGCAGCCCACCGCTGGGGAGTCCCTGCTGCCAGGGGTGGATGGCACCACAGGGGTGGCTGGCAGCATCCATGGCCCGTCCCAAGCAGGGACAGGTGGGAGCCAAGCTGTGGGGAGCCAGGGAAGCTGTGGGGTGCATGAGTGGAAGGGAGAAGATCCTTTGTGGTCCCCAGCAGTGAGACTGCAGCCTCTGTTGGTCTGTGCTGAGGAAGAGGAGCAGGCCCTGGGCTCTTGTCCTGAAAGGCAGCCAGCACCTGGCCGTAGGGACAGTGGGGAAGTGCTGAGGAACCAAGGGGGAAAGGCCCTGTGAGGATGGTGGCTCACCTCCACCCCAGCACCCCCAGGCCCCCAAACCCACACACTGCTGGTAAAGATTCCTCCTGCCACAGGGGAACCATCCCCCAGGGTACAGCAGGAGCCTCCCTGAAGTGCTTGGCTATCCTTCCCTCATCCCAGGGGGTCCTCCCCGCCTGGGATGGCATCCTGGGCTCCCCACTGGAGCTGCCTGGCCAGGGACTGGACAAGCCTTGTGTGGCTGGGATGCTGAGCATCCCTTCTGTGTCCTCTCAGGGTTCTGTGAGCCTCAGGCAGCAGCAGTGGTCTCTTCCCCACCACTGAGGTCCCCATGGTCCTCCATGGCAAGGCAAAGCTTGGTGAAGGCAGACCCCTGCCTGGGTGACGCTGGGCAGAGGATGCTGGGCCTGGTGCTCTCCTCTTGGTCCCCATCCTCCAGCTCCAAGGCCTTGGGTCCTCCTTGCACTTACCCAGGGCTGGGCTGGCTGCCCTCAGGCTGACCCTCAGCAGGAGTAGGTCCGGACTGTGGAGCTCTCCAACCTTGGCGACCCAGAGGCACCGACTGGGAGGGAGCCAAAGAGCACAGCAATTACTCACTGCCCCACTCAGCCCTCTGCTCCCCTCCCACATCCTTCTTAGGCAGCACCTCTGCACTGCAGTCACATGAAGATGAGGCTGCCCTGAGGGTGTCTGGGGAGCTGCCAGCCTGACCCTTGGGCCACCAGCACCCTGCTGCCCCTGGGGGGCTGTCCCCAGCTTTCATTGCCCTCAGCCAGGTGGCAACTGCAGCTTCCAGGGAGGGGATGGGAAAGGCTGAGCAGAAGTTTGACCCAAGCCACTGGATGGAAAGCTGGAGACAGGAGGAGAGCTGGGCCTGGGGCTTGGGGCTGGGAGGTGCAGCTTCTCCATTCCCACATCCACTTCTCAACCTGCTGAAGCCAGCTCTGCACCGCTGGGGCTGTGGCAGCTGGCTTGGGACAGTGGCACCAGGCTGGCAGCCCCAGAGGACAACCCAGGGGTGAGCTGGGTGGAGCTTGTGGCTGCCCACAGCCTCGGGAAGGACCAAGGGAGCTTGTAGGAGGAGTGGGGTGGGGGCAGAGGCCAGGAGCTGTGCTCAGCTCAGAGCCAGGAGAGCAGCAGCACAGGCAGCAGCTGCCTCACGCCAGGGCCCTGCCAGCCTTGGGCAGGAGCTGCTCAGCAAGGCTGGGGCTGACCTGAGCTGGAATGGAGTCCCCTGGGGCTGCTCTGCAAAAGGCAGGAGGGACAAGGCTGGCCCAGACTGGGCTGCTGCTTCCTGCCAGCTCCCAGAGGGATCTGGAGAAGAGGGCTGGGGAGGAGCAGCTGAGGGAGCTGGGGGGTTGAGCCTGGAGCAGAGGAGGCTGAGGGAGACCTCATTGCTCTCTGCAGCTCCCTGAGAGGAGGCTGCAGCCAGGGGGGGTTGGGCTCTGCTCCCCAGGCTGAGGGGACAGAAGGAGAGGAACTGGCCTGAAATTGTGCCAGGGGAGGCTGAGGTTGGAGGAGGCCAAATGTCTTTGCTGGAGGAGTGGTCAGGGCCTGGCAGAGGCTGCCCAGGGAGGTGGTGGAGTCCCCATGGCTGGAGGGCTTGCAGCAAGCTGTGGCCATGGCAGCTGGGGCCAGGGGTTGGTGGCCATGGGGGTTGGGTTGGGGTTGGCCTGGATGGTCCCAGAGGGCTTTGCCAACCTGAACACTTCTCTAAGAGAGAAGCTTCAGGTCCCAAGGCTGCTTCCAGAGGGGCACAGAGCTGTGCAGGCACAGAGCCAGCGAGGAGGGCCCAGGGAAACCACTCGTGGCCATGGTTGGGTGGCCATGGGGGGTTGGGTTGGCTGCTGCTGGCCAGGATGACCTGGGAGGGCTTTGCCAACCCAACCAACTCGGTGACCATTCCCTGCCTTCACCAGCAGGTCTGAGCAGGGCCGGGAGCTGCCCCTGGGCAGGGGGGTGGGGGTGGGGAGGGTGTGACCTACCTTCTGGGGGCATCTTCTTGGCGGGGGCGGGCGGGGGGGGCAGGGGCACCATGCTGGTGACACGGAAGCCGGCGGGCAGGGTCTCGGCCGAGCCGCTCAGCAGCGTGATGCTGTGCAGGTCCCGCGGGCGGAAGCGCTTGCGCCACGACGGCGTCCGACGGAAGCTCTTCTCGTCCCCCTGCCAGGGCACAGCAGCGCACGGGGCTGGCACCGGCACCGGCGCCCCCTGCCCCGGCCCCCCGGGCACGGCCCCACCTCGGGGGCAGCCCAAAGGGCGGAGAAGCCTGGGGTGGAATGGGCTAAGGGAGGCAGCAGAGCTCTCTGCCCTCCCGTCCCAGCTCGCTGCTTCTGCTCAGCTCCGGTCCCTGCCTGCCTCTGCCCTGCTCCCTGCCTGCCTCTGCTCCCTGCCTGCCTCTGCCCTGCTCCCTGCCTGCCTCTGCTCCCTGCCTGCCTCTGCCCTGCTCCCTGCCTGCCTCTGCCCTGCTCCCTGCCTCTGCTCCCTGCCTGCCTCTGCCCTGCTCCCTGCCTGCCTCTGCTCCCTGCCTGCCTCTGCCCTGCTCCCTGCCTGCCTCTGCCCTGCTCCCTGCCTCTGCTCCCTGCCTGCCTCTGCCCTGCTCCCTGCCTGCCTCTGCCCTGCTCCCTGCCTCTGCTCTGCTCCCTGCCTCTGCCCTGCTCCCTGCCTCTGCCCTGCTCCCTGCCTCTGCCCTGCTCCCTGCCTCTGCTCTGCTCCCTGCCTGCCTCTGCCCTGCTCCCTGCCTGCCTCTGCCCTGCTCCCTGCCTCTGCTCTGCTCCCTGCCTGCCTCTGCTCTGCTCCCTGCCTGCCTCTGCCCTGCTCCCTGCCTCTGCTCTGCTCCCTGCCTGCCTCTGCTCTGCTCCCTGCCTGCCTCTGCCCTGCTCCCTGCCTGCCTCTGCTCCCTGCCTGCCTCTGCCCTGCTCCCTGCCTCTGCCCTGCTCCCCTGCCTGCCTCTGCCCTGCTGCCCCCTGCCTGCCTCTGCTCCCTGCCTGCCTCTGCTCTGCTCCCCTGCCTGCCTCTGCTGCCCTGCCTGCCTCTGCCCTGCTCCCTGCCTCTGCCCTGCTCCCTGCCTCTGCCCTGCTCCCTGCCTGCCTCTGCTCCCTGCCTGCCTCTGCTCTGCTCCCTGCCTGCCTCTGCTCCCTGCCTGCCTCTGCCCTGCTCCCTGCCTCTGCCCTGCTCCCTGCCTGCCTCTGCCCTGCTCCCTGCCTGCCTCTGCCCTGCTCCCTGCTTGCCTCTGCTCCCTACCCTGCCTGCCTCTGCTCTCCACCCTGCCTGCAGGATGTTTCCTGCCTTTCAGACACCAACTCACTAGCTCCAGAAACACCTCAAGGGATGTATCTAACCTTGGCCTGATAATGGCAGCTGGCAGTGGCTGCTTCTCTCAGTGCTCTCCAGATTGGGTCCTGCATGCTCTGCTATCACATCCTATGGAGGAGAGACCTACAGCAGCCTTGAGCGACCTGGGGCTGGTGGGAGGTGTCCCTGCCCATGGCAGGGGGGGCTGGAACTGGAAGATCTTCAAGGTTCCTCTTCCCCAGTGCCTGTCCCTTTGGCTCCATGATTTTAACTCATTAGGGTAGATTGAGACTGGAGAGGAGGAAGAAATTGTTGGCAGTGAGGCTGGGGAGAGCCTGGCACAGGCTGCCCAGGGAGGCTGTGGCTGTGCCCTGCCTGGAGGTGTTCAGGACCAGGCTGGATGAGGCCTGGAGCAAGCTGTGCTGGTGGGAGGTGTCCCTGGGCATGGCAGGGGGCTGGCACTGGATGATCTTGGAGGTCCTTTCCAAGCCAACCCACTCTGTGAACCTCTGCACTGCCTCCTCCAGAGACTCAACAGGAGAGGTTTCCAGCTGCTCAAAGCAGCTTCTCTCTCCCACCAGCTTTACCCATGGCAGATGTGTCCTGCCCAGAAGGTCTGGGATCAGATGGCCAGAGCCTAGAGCCAGTACTAAAGGGGCTGCTGAGGAGAGCTCAGTGCCTGAGCATGGGGCCAGAAATGCTGCAGATGGGCAGAGGCCAACAGGATGGCATTCAACAAGTCCCAGTGCCAGGGGCTGCACTTTGGCCACAGCAACCCCAGGCAGAGCTCCAGGCTGGGGGCAGAGTGGCTGAGAGCTGCCAAAGAGAGAGGGAGCTGGGGATGCTGATTGACAGCTGCCTGAACAGGAGCCAGCAGTGTGCCAAGCAGGAGGCCAAGAAGGCCAAGGGCATCCTGGCCTGCAGCAGGAAGAGTGTGGCCAGCAGGAGCAGGGAAGTCCTTGTGCCCCTGGACTCTGCACTGCTGAGGCCACACCTGGAGTCCTGTGTCCAGCTCTGGGCTCCTCAGGTCAGGAAAGAGGTTGAGCTGCTGGAAGGTGTCCAGAGAAGGGCAAGAAAGCTGGGGAGGGGTCTGGGGCACAGCCCTGGGAGGAGAGGCTGAGGGAGCTGGGGTTGCTTAGCCTGCAGAAGAGGAGGCTCAGGGGAGACCTTCTTGCTCTCTGCAACTCCCTGCAGGGAGGTTGGAGCCAGCTGGGGGTTGGGCTTTTCTCCCAGGCAAGCAGCAGCAGAACAAGAGGACACAGTCTCAAGCTGTGCCAGGGGAGGTTTAGGCTGGAGGGGAGGAGAAAGTTCTTCCCAGCAAGAGAGATTGGCCCTGGGGATGTGCTGCCCAGGGAGGTGGTGGAGTCCCCATCCCTGGAGGGGTTCAGGAGGGGATTGGATGTGGCACATGGTGCCATGGTTTAGCAGCCATGAGGTCTGTGGTGACAGCTTGGACTGGATGATCCTTGAGGTCTCTTCCAGCCTTGGTGATGCTGTGACACTGATAGAAGGCTCTTCCTCTCCTGCCTCCACAGCCTGCCCGCAGGAGCCCCGGGGGCCTTGCCCACAGTCTGAGCTAACCCTGCCTCCTGCAGCTGCTCCACAGAGCCTGGCACACCCCCTTGGGGCAGGAGGGGGTGGGCAGAGGCCCTGCCTGCCCCGGTTCTTGCCCCAGAGGGGGAGCTCAGCAGGCTGGGGGCCGGGGGAGGGTTGGTACTCACGTCGTCCAGGCGGCGATCCGTGCCCAGGGCCAGCAGGTTGTTGAACTCCCGCTCCAGCACCTGGCGAGCCTGCAACCCACAGAGGGAGGAAGGCTCAGGGGGGAAACAGCCCCCAGCACAAAACCCCCTCCCCAGGAGAGCCAGAGAAACGCCCCGGGGGCCACCTGACTGCTCTGCTCTGAAAGGCACAGCTGAGTTGGTCCAAATTCCCTGCCCGGGGAGGCTGGAGCCAGGTGGGGGTTGGGCTCTTCTCCCAGGCACCCAGCAGCAGAACAAGAGGACACAGTCTCAAGCTGTGCCAGGGGAAGTTCAGGCTGAAGGGGAGGAGAAAGTTCTGTGCTCAGCACTGCTGAGGCCACACCTGGAGTCCTGTGGCCAGCTCTGGGCTCCTCAGGTCAGCAAAGAGGTTGAGAGACTTGAAGGTGTCCAGAGAAGGGCAACAAAGCTGGGGAGGGGTCTGGGGCACAGCCCTGGGAGGAGAGGCTGAGGGAGCTGGGGTTGCTTAGCCTGCAGAAGAGGAGGCTCAGGGGAGACCTCCTTGCTCTCTGCAACTCCCTGCAGGGAGGTTGGAGCCAGGTGGGGGTTGGGCTCTTCTCCCAGGCAAGCAGCACCAGAACAAGAGGACACAGTCTCAAGCTGTGCCCAGGGAGGTTCAAACTGGAGGGAGGAGAAAGTTCCTCCCAGCAAGAGAGATTGGCCCTGGGGCTGTGCTGCCCAGGGAGGTGGTGGAGTCCCCACCCCTGGAGGTGTTCCAGAGGGGATTGGATGTGGCCCTTGGAGCCATGGTTTGGTCATGAGGTCTGTGGTGACAGCTTGGACTGGATGAGCTCTGAGGTCTTTTCCACCCTGCTTGATTCTGGGATTCACTTTCCATGTGGCATCTTCAGCTGACCCAGCTCTGCCCTGCCCAGGCTCATCCCAACCTAAGCAGCTTCAGGACTTGGCTCACACCCAGCCTGCTCCTCACTCTCCCCATCTCCATGGGCAGGTGGAGGGGGGAACAAGGTGGAGCTGCTGCAGCCTTGGGGCAAGCTGTGTTTGGGGAGGATGTGGCCCTTGGAGCCAGGGTTTAGCTGTCAGGAGGTGTTGGGGACAGCTTGGACTTGAGGAGTTCTGAGGTCTTTTGCAGCCTGGTTGATTCCATGAGTCTATGAAAAGGTAGAGGTTGAGCTCTTCTCCCAGGGAACAAGAGGCAGGCAGAAGGGAACAGCCTCTTGGGGCAGCAGGGGAGGTTTGGGTTGGCCCTGAGGGACAACTTCTTCCCCAAAAAGGCTGTCAAGGCTTGGTGGTGGAGTCCCCAACCCCTGGAGGGGTGTCAAAGCCATGCAGCTGTGGTGCTGAGGGCCATGGTTTGCCCTGGCAGTGCTGGGTTAGGGCTTGGAGCTGAAGAGCTCCAGGGTTCTCACAGAGTGTGAGGGGCTGGAAGGGACCTCCAGAGCTCATCCAGTCCAACCCCCTGCCAGAGCAGGGGCACCAGAGCAGCTCACCCAGGAACACCTCCAGGCAGGTCTTGAATGTCTGCAGAGAAGGAGACTCCACAGCCCCCCTGGGCAGCCTGATCCAGGCCTCTGGCACCCTCACAGGGACAAAAATCCCTCCTTCTGTTTCCCTGGAGCTTGCTCTGCCTCAGCTCCCACCACTGCCCCTTGGGCTGGCACTGGGCAGCACCCAGCAGAATCCCAGAACCATTCAGGTTGGAAAAGAGTCTCAGGATCACCAAGAGCCTCAGGGTCACCAAGTCCAACCCAGAAGCCTGTTCCACAAAGGTCACCCCCAAGCCACAGCCCCAAGCCCCACATCCAAACCACCTTCAGACACCTCCAGGCTTGGGGACTCCACCACCTCCCTGGGCAGCTCATTCCCATCCCTGACCTCTCTTGTTCCTACTCTCCACTCCAAACCTCCCCAGTGGCAGCTTGAGGCCCTTCCCTCCTGCTCTGTCACTGCTGCCCTGGGAGAAGAGAGCAGCAGCAACCTCTCCACAAGCTCCTTTCAGGGAGCTGTAGGCAGCCAGGAGGTCTCCCCTCAGCCTCCTCTGTTTCACACTCTCCATCCCCAGCTCCCTCAGTTGCTCCTCAGCAGATTCATTCTCCAGGCCCTTCCCCTTCCTTGCCCTGCTCTGCCCTGGCTCCAGAGCCTGGCTCCATCCTCTTGCCACTCACCCTTCACATCTTCACCAACATGAATGAGGTCACCCTCAGGCTCCTCCTCTCCAAGCTGCAGAGCCCTCAGCTCCCTCAGGCTCTCCTCAAAGGGAGAGATTTCTACCAAGGAAAATGATTCAGGATCTGCAGGGGGCTGCAGGAAAGCTGGGGAGGGACTTTGGAGGCTGTCAGGGAGGGATAGGGCTGGGGGGGATGGAGCAGAACTAGAAGTGGGGAGCTGGAGATTGGCTGTGAGGAAGAAGTTGTTGGGCAGGAGGGTGGTGAGAGCCTGGCCCAGGCTGCCCAGGGAGGTGGTGGAAGCCTCCTGGCTGGAGGTGTTTGCAGCCAGGCTGGAGGTGGCTGTGAGCAAGCTGCTGTGGTGTGAGGTGTCCCTGCCCATGGCAGGGGCTTGGAGCTGGCTGAGCCTTGAGCTCCCTTCCAGCCCTGCCAGCTCTGTGACTGTGAGTGGTACCCAGCCTGGGAGGGAGGCAGGGATGATGCCTTCAGTTTAGACTGGATGTGAGGAACCAGTTCTGCACCAGGAGGTCGGGGAACACTGGCACAGGTTGCCCAGGGAGGTGGTTGTGGCTCCATCCCTGGAGATATTCAACGTGGGGCTGGATGTGGCTGTGAGCAAGCTGCTGTGGTGTGAAGTGTCCCTGCCCATGGCAGGGGCTTGGAGCTGGCTGAGCCTTGAGCTCCCTCCCAGCCCTGGCAGCTCTGTGACTCTGTGAGAAGAGAGGAGCACTGGGGTGGCAAAATGAGCATTGAGCTGGGCTGAAGCAGTGCTTCTGGAGTGTGAAATTCAGGAGAGTGGCAGAGAATGGAGCTGGAGTCAACCCTGGAGCCAACCCTTCCCCTGAGCCATGGGGACAGTGTGGGTGAATCTCTGGGGAGAGCAGCAGAGGAACAGGCTGGGAGGTGGCTGTGAGCAAGCTGCTGTGGTGTGAGGTGTCCCTGCCCATGGCAGGGGGTTGGAGCTGGCTGAGCCTTGAGCTCCCTTCCAGCCCTGCCAGCTCTGGGGTCGCTTCTGTGCTTCTCCAGGGCTCTGAGCCTGCAGCTGGGGCAGTCCCACTGCAGCCCTGTCCCAGGCCAGCCCCCCAGGCTTCCCCCCCAGGGGCTGCTGCTCTCACCTGGGTGTTCTGTGTGGGGATCTGCAGCACCAGGGCCAGGCTGTTGTGGTCGAAGTTGTCGTCGAGGGCCAGCAGGGCGCCGTGGACGCCGCTCTCCGCCAGGTTGTTGGCGTACTCCCGCAGCCCGATCGACTGGATCCAGTGGATCACCTGGTCGTTGGTCCACACCAGCACGTCTGCAAGAGAGGCACAGCGGGGCCTGGGGCCACCTCACACCACCCTCGTGCTCCTGGGGGGCCCCCTGATGGTGCCCACCACACAGAATCACAGAGACCTCGGAGAGCATCACGGCCGAGAGATCACCAACCCCACCTCAGCAGCCAGACCTGAGTGCCTCAGCCAGGCTCTGCTTGAACACCCCCAGGGCTTAGACACACCCAGGCTCTGCTGGAGCCAGCTCCAGGGTGCATGGAGGAGCTGTGCACCATCCCAGCACCAGGAGCTCAGTTCTGGCCTCACCAAACTCCTCAGAGCATTGGGGGCACAGGAAGCACAGCTTGCCTTGGGGTGGAAGGGACCCTCCAAGGGCATGGAACCATAGAATCAGTCAGGTTGGGAAGGACCTCAGAGCTCACCAAGTCCAAGCTGTCAGCCAACCCCTCCTGAATACCCCATCCAATCCCCTCCTGAATACCCCCAGGGATGGGGACTCCACCACCCCCCTGGGCAGTACATCCCCAGGGCCAATCTCTCTGGCTGGGAAGAACTTTCTGAGCATCATCAGATCCCCTCCTGCCCACTGCAGGGGCTCAGGGCACCCCCAGCTAGCTCAGCCTCCTCTTCCCCTCTGGTTGTCCTGAGATTCCCTGCACACCTGGCTGCTGCTTGGATCCTCATTATGGATCATGTCCCTAATGATCCCAGCAGCTGCAGGGGCTTGGGATTCATTTTCAGTTGTTTTCTGCCTGGATTTCATAGAAGCAATCAAAGAATCACAGAATCAACCAGGTTGGAAAAGACCTCAGAGCTCACCAAGTCCAAGCTGTCCCCCAGCACCTCCTGACAACCAAACCCTGGCTCCAAGTGCCACATCCAATCCCCTCTGGAACACCTCCAGGGATGGGGACTCCACCACCTCCCTGGGCAGCACATCCCCAGGGCAAATCTCTCTGGCTGGGAAGAACTTTCTCCTCCCCTCCAGCCTAAACCTCCCCTGGCACAGCTTGAGACTGTGTCCTCTTGTTCTGGTGCTGGGTGCCTGGGAGAAGAGCCCAACCCCCACCTGGCTCCAACCTCCCTGCAGGGAGTTGCAGAGAGCAAGAAGGTCTCCCCTGAGCCTCCTCTTCTGCAGGCTAAGCAACCCCAGCTCCCTCAGCCTCTCCTCCCAGGGCTGTGCCCCAGACCCCTCCCCAGCCTGGGGGTAGTGGTGGACAGCTGCCTGAACATGAGCCAGCAGTGTGCCCAGGGGGCCAAGAAGGCCAAGGGCATCCTGGCCTGCAGCAGGAAGAGTGTGGCCAGCAGGAACAGGGAGCTCATCCTGCCCTGTGCTCAGCACTGCTGAGGCCACACCTGGAGTCCTGTGTCCAGCTCTGGGCCCCTCAGGTCAGAAAGGAGATTGAGAGACTTGAAGGTGTCCAGAGAAGGGCAACAAAGCTGGAGACATTCAAAACCTGCCTGGATGTGACCTTCTCTAGGTGACCCTGCCCTGGCAAGGGGGGCTGGACTGGAGGGTCTCCAGAGGTCCCTCCCAACCCCCACCAGGCTGTGCTGCTGTGTGGTTCTGCAAGCAGATAAAGGCACTTGGAGCAATCTCCTGGGGACACACAGCAGGGAGCAGCCCCTGGAGAAGGTCCCCTGGCTGTGAGTGCTCAGAGGGAATCCCAGAGTTGTCAGGGAGCTCAAGGCTCAGCCAGCTCCAAGCCCCTGCCATGCCCAGGGACACCTCACACCACAGCAGCTTGCTCACAGCCACCTCCAGCCTGGCTGCAAACACCTCCAGCCAGGAGGCTTCCACCACCTCCCTGGGCAGCCTGGGCCAGGCTCTCACCACCCTCCTGGCCAACAACTTCTTCCTCACAGCCAATCTCCATCTCCCCACTTCTAGTTCTGCTCCAGCCCCCAGTCCTATCCCTCCCTGACCCCCTCCAAAGTCCCTCCCCAGCTTTCCTGCAGCCCCCTGCAGCTCCTGGAAGGCCACAAGAAGGTCTGCTTGGAGCCAGGGAGTGATTTCCTCCTGGCCAGCACTGAGGGAGAGGAGGGAGCCCAGGGTGGGGAGGCCTTGGGGGGTCCTGCAGGGTGCTGCCCCTGGCTGCTGACCTTTGAGCTCGTGCTGGGTCTCCTCTCGCCGCCGCTCCAGCTCCTTGCGGTCGTAGTTGAGCCTCTTCAGGCACATGATGCCGTACTGCAGGCTGGTGCTGCAAGGACACCAGGGGTCACCAACCCTCAGCAGGGCACAGCACCACAGCTGCCATCCCTGCCTGCTCTTCCTGCCCCCAGGGGAGGCTTGGGTTCAGGGCTGGGTCCGAATGGACACAGCCCAAGGGGAAGATCTGGGCCGGAAGATGGGGAAGGTCCTTCCCTCCCATGGCCATGCCCCAGCCCCACCAGTTTGGGCCTGGGATCCAAGGGAGAAGGAAGAAGCAGTCCTTGGGGGCTGTTCCAGTCTGAAGGGTTCATCCCCAGAGCAGAGAGGGCCCTGGCAGCCCCAGGGACAAAGCCCCAGGGACAGAGTCCCATGGATACAGCCCCATGGATACAGCCCCATGGACACAGCCTCATGGACACAGCCCCAGGGACACAGCCCCATGGATACAGCTCAATGGACACAGCCCCAGGGCCACAGCTCAATGGACACAGCCCCAGGGCCACAGCTCCAGGGACACAGCCCCAGGGCCACAGTTCCAGGGACACAGCTCCAGGGCCACAGCTCAATGGACACAGCCCCAGGGGTACAGCCCCATGGATACAGCCCCAGGGCCACAGCCCCAGGGCCACAGCTCAATGGACACAGCCCCAGGGGTACAGCCCAGGGCCACAGTTCAATGGACACAGCCCCAGGGACACAGCCCCAGGGACACAGCTCAATGGACACAGCCCCAGGGGTACAGCCCAGGGCCACAGTTCAATGGACACAGCCCCAGGGACACAGCCCCAGGGACACAGCTCAATGGACACAGCCCCAGGGGTACAGCCTCAGGGACACAGCCCCAGGGGTACAGCCTCAGGGACACAGCTCAATGGACACAGCCCCAGGGGTACAGCCCCATGGACACAGCTCAATGGACACAGCTCAATGGACACAGCCCTATGGACACAGCTCCAGGGCCACAGCCCCATGGATACAGCCCCAGGGCCACAGCTCAATGGACACAGCCCTATGGACACAGCTCCAGGGCCACAGCCCCATGGATACAGCCCCAGGGCCACAGCTCAATGGACACAGCCCTATGGACACAGCTCCAGGGCCACAGCCCCATGGATACAGCCCCAGGGCCACAGCTCAATGGACACAGCCCCAGGGATACAGCCCCATGGATACAGCCCCATGGATACAGCCCCAGGGCCACAGCTCAATGGACACAGCCCCAGGGGTACAGCCCCAGGGCCACAGCCCCAGGGCCACAGCCCACGCTGGGGGGGGTGGCTGGTTCACCCTGGGGCACTTGGTGCTTGAGCAAGGTGTTTGGGATGGCAGAAAGGCTTCCCCAGGAGGCAGCCTGGGTGCCCTGCACTCTGCTGCCAGCAGGGTGCTGGAGGAGAGCACTGCCCCGGGGGAGCCTCCCTGCAGCACCAGGGCTGCCCAGCCCGGCAGGGAAGGAGCCCCAGCCCGCCCCATCCCTCCCCCAGGCAGCCCAGGGGCTGCAGGAGCTGAGGGCTCACCGGTGGAAGCTGTCTACCATCTTGAGGTGCACCCTGAGGTCCTTCTTGGTGAGGTGGTCGAGCATCCTGGCGTCCACCAGGCACTCCATGAAGTAGCTGCGGTACTGCGGCAGCCCCAGGCTGGGCAGCCACTCGTTGCCGATCCACTCGTGGTTCATGTCCCCATAGGCCAGGGTCTGGGGGGGCAGGGGGAGAAGCAGGGCAGCAGGCAGGGCCTGGGGGAGCTTGGATGACCTGGGTGACCTGGATGGCCTGGATGACCTGGTTGGCCTGGATGACCTGCTTGGCCTGGTTGGCCTGCATGACCTGGGTGACCTCACTGACCTGGATGACCTGGTTGGCCTGCATGACCTGCTTGGCCTGGTTGGCCTGCATGACCTGGGTGACCTCACTGACCTGGATGACCTGGTTGGCCTGGATGACCTGGATGATCTGGATGGCCTGGATGAACTTGGTGACCTGGATGACCTGGATGATCTGGATGGCCTGGATGACCTGGATGACCTGGATGATCTGGATGGCCTGGATGGCCTGGATGACCTGGATGACCTGGATGGCCTGGATGATCTGGATCATCTGGATGATCTGGATGGCCTGGATGGCCTGGATGACCTGGGTGACCTCACTGACCTGGATGACCTGGATGATCTGGATGGCCTGGATGGCCTGGATGACCTGGATGATCTGGATGGCCTGGATGACCTGGATGACCTGGATGACCTGGGTGACCTGGATGACCTGGATGGCCTGGATGGCCTGGATGGCCTGGATGATCTGGATGGCCTGGATGGCCTGGATGACCTGGGTGACCTCACTGACCTGGATGACCTGGGTGACCTGGATGGCCTGGGTGACCTGGATGACCTGGATGATCTGGATGGCCTGGATGACCTGGATAATCTGGATGGCCTGGATGACCTGGGTGACCTGGGTGACCTGGTTGGCCTGGGTGACCTGGTTGGCCTGGATGGCCTGGATGACCTGGTTGGCCTGTATGACCTAGGTGATCTTATTGACCTGGATGACCTCACTGACCTGGATGACCTGCAGAGGTCCCTTCCAACCCCTAATGTTCTGTGATGCTGTGACCCAAGCCCCCCTCCCCTGATATCCAACTCCCCTGCCCACAACCCCCCTGGAGCCCCCAGGGTGCCTCACCTGTGCCCAGCTGCCTTCCTCTGTGTCCTGAGTGACACATGCAGCATGTCAACAGAAAGGACAAGGACAGTCAGTAGCTGGCAGCCCTGCCCCAGGGGGGCACACTCTGTCTGTGCTGTGTGGGACTCCCCTGGCCCTGCCATGACCCAGAGGGGATGGAGTCGACCTGCAGGGCTCAGGGAGCTCAGGGCATGCTGGGGACATCCCAGCTCTGCTGGGCCCAGCTTCCACTCCAGAGGCTCTTCCCATGGGCATCAGGCTGCAGGTGGCACAGCCAGAGGAGCTCAAGCCTCTGCCCTGGGGAATGTGAGCAGTTCTTCGGCAGGGCAGGGCTGGTGCCCCTCTGCTGGGCACTGGAGAGGCCACACCTCAAATCCTGGGCTCAGGCTTGGGCCCTTCACTGCCAGAAGGACCTTGAGAGGCTGGAGCAGGGCCAGGGAAGGGCAACAGAGCTGGGGAAGGGTCTGGGGAAGAGGGCTGGGGAGGAGTAGCAGCTGAGGGAGCTGGGGGGGTTGAGCCTGGAGCAGAGGAGGCTGAGGGAGACCTCATTGCTCTCTGCAGCTCCCTGAGAGGAGGCTGCAGCCAGGGGGGGTTGGGCTCTGCTCCCCAGGCTCAGGGGACAGAAGGAGAGGAACTGGCCTGAAATTGTGCCAGGGGAGGCTGAGGTTGGAGAGGAGGCCAAATGTCTTTGCTGGAGGAGTGCTCAGGGCCTGGCAGAGGCTGCCCAGGGAGGTGGTGGAGTCCCCATGGCTGGAGGGGTTGCAGCAAGCTGTGGCCATGGCAGCTGGGGCCAGGGCTTGGTGGCCATGGGGGGGTTGGGCTGGGGTTGGGCTGGGGGATCCCAGAGGGCTTTGCCAACCTGAACACTTCTCTGATTCTCTGTTTCTCTGGCTGCAGAGAGAACCCTGAGCTGCACCTCCTGGGTCACAGCCCCCTGAGGGGGTTCCCTACCCTGTTTGCTGACCTTTGGCCCTTTCCTCTCTTGTCAACCTGTGCTGGTTTTGCTCCAGCCCCACAGAACCTGCCAAGGGTAGGTGCCACCTCCCTGCTGTACCTCTGAGCTCTCCTTCCCCACAAGGCCCTTGCCAGGTCCAGGTCTCTGCTGGCAAAACCTTCACCCAAATGCCTGAGTTGGCAGCAGAAATGCAACCTGCAGCCCCTGCCCTGGGATGTGGGCATGGGCTCCCTGGGCTGCAGGGCAGGCAGCATGGCTACCCCTCCCCAGAGGAGCCAGAGCTGGCAGGAGCATGCCCACATCCCTCTGGGGGACCCCAAGCTAGCAGGCAGGGGGAGGGGCAGGCAGTGGGGATGATATTTGGGGGTGCCAAGGTCAAGGGGGGGATGGCAGTGGCTCCTCTGGGTGCAGAAGGAGCAGCGTGGGGACCCAGCCTCATGCACCCACCCCGAGGTGGGCAGGTGGTGATGGTTTGGGCCTGGAGCAGGGCAGGTGCAGGTTGGCCCTCAGGAGGAAGCTCTGCACAGGGAGGCTGGGGAGAGCCTGGAGCAGGCTGCCCAGGGAGGTGCTTGAGGCTCCATCCCTGCAGACCCTCAAGGGCTGACCTGATGTGGCCCTGGGCAGCCTGCTCTGGCTGGGGGTGTCCCTGCTGCCTGCAGAGGGGTTGGACAAGAGGAGCTTTGAGTGTCATAGGATCAGTCAGGGTTGGAAGGGACCCCAAGGATCAGCCAGCCCCAACCCCCTGCCATGGGCAGGGACACCCCACACTACATCAGCCTGGCCACAGCCTCAGCCAGCCTGGCTGCAAACACCTCCAGGGACAGGGCCCCAACCACCTCCCTGCACAACCCATTCCAGGCCTTCACCACTCTCCTGGGGAAGAACTTCCTCCTCCCCTCCAGCCTCAATCTCCCCACCTCCAGCTTCATTCCATTCCCCCTAGTCCTAGCACTGCCTGAGATCCTGAGCAGTCCCTCCCCAGCCTTCCTGGAGCCCCCTGCACATCCTGGAAGGCCACAATGAGGTCACCTCAGAGCCTTCTCTTCTCCAGACTGCACAGCCCCAACTCCTTCAGTCTGTGCTCACAGCAGAGCAGCTCCAGCCCTCTGCTCCTCCTCCTGGCCCTGCTCTGGACACCTTCCAGCACCTCCACATCCCTCTTGCCATAGGGGCTGCAGAACTGGAGGCAGGACTCCAGGTGGGGTCTCCCCAGAGCTGAGCAGAGGGGGAGAATCACCTCCCTTGCCCTGCTGGCCACACTTCTCCTGCTGCAGCCCAGGCTCTGCTTGGCTTTCTGGGCTGCAAGTGCAGACTGAGAGCTCCTGGTGAGCTTCTCCTGCCCCAGCACCCCCAAGGCTCTCTCCTCAGGGCTGCTTTCCAGCCTGGATTTGTGCCTGGGATTGCCTTGACCCAGCTGCAGGACCCTGCCCTTGCTCTTATTGAACTTCATGAGGTTGGCTTGTGCCCACCTCTCCAGCCTGTCCAGCTCCCTCTGGATGGCCTCCCTTCCCTCCAGCTGTCTGCTGCACCACACAGCTTGGTGCAGCTTGGTGTCTGCTCTCTGCCTTCCACTTCCCTCCTCCAACTCCCAACCCACAGAGAAGCTGCTCCAGACCCTCAGCCCAAGCCTCGGGGGCTTGGCCAGGAGAATGCTCCTGATGGGCTGTAAGCCACTCTTGGGTCTGGCTGGGGGATGGTTCCTGGGGGGCTGCCTGCTGCTGGGCAGGAGCTGGGAGCTGAGGAGCAGCACTGAGCCCTGCCCCCTCCCCCTGGGCGCTGGGGCAGGGCCTGAGGCCTCACCGTCTTGGTGGAGGTTGCCATGGTCTCCATCTCCTCGTGGGTGACCCAGACGTTGCCAGAGGACTGTGGGGGGAAGTGCAGAAAGGTCAGAGCAGAACCACCAGAAGGGAGCTGAGGTCTCCCTCTGCAGCCCTGCTGGGGACAAGCCCAGCTCAGGCTGAGGGAAGGCTGCTCAGGGAGGGCTGCTCAGGGAGGGCAGAATGGGGCTGGGGAGTAGGGAGGGTGGTCAGGAAGGGGAGAGCCTGGCACAGGCTGCCCAGGGAGGGGAGAGCCTGGCACAGGGTGGTCAGGAAGGGGAGAGCCTAGCACAGGTTGCCCAGGGAGGGGAGATCCTGGCACAAGCTGCCCAGAGAGGTTGTGGCTGCTCCCTGCAGAAGGGAGCTGTGGTCTCCCTTCACAGCCCTGCTGGGGACAAGCCCAGCTCAGGCTGAGGCCACTGTGCCTCCCAGGAACCACGGGAGGGAAGGAGGCAGTGCCCTAGGGGCTGGGGAGGGACAGCATCCCCTGGATGGCCTCTGCAGCCCCAGGGAACCACAGTAGGGAAGGAGGCAGTGCCCTAGGGGCTGGGGAGGGACAGCATCTCCTGGATGGCCTCTGCAGCCCCAGGGAACCACAGTAGGGAAGGAGGCAGTGCCCTAGGGGCTGGGGAGGGACAGCATCTCCTGGATGGCCTCTGTGCCCCCCAGGAACCACGGGAGGGAAGGAGGCAGTGCCCTAGGGGCTGGGGAGGGACAGCATCTCCTGGATGGCCTCTGTGCCCCCCAGGAACCGCGGGAGGGAAGGAGGCAGTGCCCTAGGGGCTGGGGAGGGACAGCATCTCCTGGATGGCCTCTGTGCCCCCCAGGAACCGCGGGAGGGAAGGAGGCAGTGCCCTGCCCTGCCCGGGAGGCAGTGCCCTAGGGGCTGGGGAGGGACACTCTGGATGGCCTCTGCAGTCCCAGGGAACCACAGTAGGGAAGGAGGCAGTGCCCTAGGGGCTGGGGAGGGGAGGTGGCCTCTGGGCGGGGAGGGAGGAGGCAGTGGGCCCTGCCCGGGGTGGGCACTCACCGTGCGGGAGGTGGGCGGCGCGGAGGGGCTGGTGAGCGACACCATCTCCTGGATGGCCAGGCGCAGCTTCAGGCGGTGCAGGGCGTTGCTGATGCCGATCTCCCGCTGGATCTCGGTGTCGGACAGCGCAGACATGATGGCTCCGCTCTTCACGTTGGCTCGGCAGGCAGCCACGTACCAGGCTGGCATCCCCACCCACAGCTACCGAACAGGGCACAGACACTGCCTGCCTGAGCGGCGCTGCTGCTGCTGCTCTCACACCCACCCAGAGCCCAGAGCCCTGAGCTGGGCTGCAGCCAGGGCAGGGAGGGCAGCAGCACAGGGAGGGGATTCTGCCCCTCTGCTCTGCTCTGCTCAGCCCCCACCTGCAGCACTGCCTCCAGCTCTGGGGGCCCAGCACAAGGAGGACCTGGAGCTGCTGGAGAGGCTCCAGAGGAGGCCACAGAGATGAGCAGAGGCTGCAGAACCTCCCCTGTGGGGCCAGGCTGGGAGAGCTGGGGCTGTGCAGCCTGGAGAGGAGAAGGCTGCAGGGAGACCTCAAAGCAGCCTTGCAGGAGCTGAAGGGCTCCAGGACAGCTGGGGAGGGACTTGGGCCAAGGGCTGGGAGGGACAGGAGGAGGAACAATGGCTTTGAGCTGGGAGAGGGGAGACTGAGAGTGGAGATGAGGAAGAGATTGTTGAGAGTGAGGCTGGGGAGAGCCTGGCACAGGTTGCCCAGGGAGGCTGTGGCTGTGCCCTGGCTGGAGGTGTTCAGGACCAGGCTGGATGAGGCCTGGAGCAAGCTGTGCTGGTGGGAGGTGTCCCTGGGCATGGCAGGGGGTTGGAGCTGGCTGATCCTGGAGCTCCCAACCCAAGCCCATTCCATGAACAAGGACACTTGGACCTCCCTGTGGGGCTCCTGTTTGGTTTGCAGCTTGCAGAGATGCCCCTGGGCAGCCCAGGACCCCTGTGCCTGATGGACACAGCCCAGGGGAAGGGCAGCCTTGAGCATTCCAACCCAAAGCTCTGCTCCAGCTACAGCTGCACAGAGCATGTGAGGGGGCTGGGGATCTCCTCTGCTCCTGCAGGGTCTGCAGCCAGCACTGCTGTGCATGCCCCCAGCACGGTGAGGCTGCAGGCTGCAGGCTGCTGCTGGGGGGGACATGGTGGCTGCAAGGCTGTTGGGGCATGCAGGCCCTGCACAGGCCATGCTCTTCCTCACCTCCAGCCAGGAGACCACGGTGGGGCCATCCCAGTGAGCAAAGGGCAATCCTTTCCTCCGAGCCTCTTCCAGGAGCTCGTGCCTGGGGGGAACAGAAGCAGCAGAGTGGTTCCTGGGGGAGCTGGGGGAGGGAGAGGCTCTGGCAAGGGAACAGAGCCTGGGCAGCAAGAGCCAGCGGGCAGCAAGGTGGCTATGGGGCTCAGAGGGCTGAGGGGAGGGGGAGAAGCCTTCCCAGCAGCCCCCAGCCCCATGGCCGTGCTGGGCAGGCCCTCCTGCCGCCGGGGCAGGGAGGGAGCTTCACTCACTTCTTCCGCAGGCGCCGATCCTTCTCCGCCTGAGCACCCAGCTTGCCCAGGCCCAGGGGGTCCTGCATGCCCACCTCCACGTCAGTCAGCAGCACTGTGGGCCAAGCAAGACAGCCCCAGGTCAGTGTGGCACCTTCAGGGCTCAGTGTGGCGCCCCAGGGGTTCAGTGAGACACCTCCAGGGCTCAGTGAGACACCTCCAGGGCTCAATGTGACACCCAGGGGTTCAATGTGACACCTCAGGGGTTCAGTGAGACACCTCCAGTGCTCAATGTGACACCTCCAGGGCTCAGTGAGACACCCAGGGGTTTAAT
>WWNC01000052.1:7427500-7455000 GCA_011125475.1 Melanerpes aurifrons
GGAGCCCTGGCAGCGGCTCCAGGCGCCCCAGCGGGTGGGGAGGATGTGGCCCCTGCGGCCAAGATCCTGGGAGGAGGGAGGAGAGAGGATGCAGCCCCGCGGCCCGGGGCAGGCTGTGGGGAGAGAAGCTGCTGGCCCTCGGCAGAGGGCTCTGAGGAGCACGGATGGGACTGTCCCAAAGACTCCCTGCTCAGCAGAGGGGACACGCAAGCTTTGAGGACCCAGGGGGCTTTCTGGACCTGCCCCGCGTCCTGCCAGCCCCCCCAGGGCTGCCGTCTGGCACAGCTCCGAGCACCTTCCGGGATCCCCACGATCCCTTGGGGCCCCAAGCTCCATCCCGGCGCCTGCTGCACCCTGACCTGGCGAGGACAGAGCCAGGAGCAGGCTGGAAAAGGGCTCGGACAAAAAACCAACGGGATGGGAGCCACTCACTAGCAGTTTCCTGCGGTGCTTCCTCAAGTCGCTGGGCTGATTGCAAGGGGGAAAGCGAGAGAGACACAGAAAGGGGGCAGTTAATGGAGACCCCCCCGCCCAGAGCCGGCCCGGGGCCAGGCGTGCCAGCCTGGGAGACAGCAGACACGGACACCCCGGTGCCACCCCACCCCCGCTCGCTGCCCTGCCCGGCCCTGGCGCCCCCTCCCCGGCCAGCCCCCTGCCCCCCGCGGGGCTCCTCACCAGCGTCATGATGCCCATGCGGTCCAGGTCCTGCGCGGCGCTGCGGGAGGTCAGCTTGGGCGTGGAGCGGCCGCTGAGCGGGGGGGACGAGCTGGCCAGGGACAGGGCGGTCAGCGAGGTGGGGATGGAAGCCCTCTTGCAGAGCTGGGTGAGGTTGAGCCCCTCCATGCTGCCGCTCGTCACCCGCGTCTCCAGCTCCTCCGCACGGAGCTCCGTCGACTCCTTCTCCTCTTGGATCATCCTGGGGGGGAGGGAAGCAGAGGAGGGGCTCAGGGCTCCTGGGGCTCCTGGGGCTCCTGGGCTCCTGTTTTTTTATTCCTGGGGAGGCATCTCAGGCTTTCCAGCCACAGGAGCTCCCCAGCCTGGGGAAAGGCAGCCTGAGGGCTGCGACTCAAAGGCTCTGACCTCCGGAGGTGGCAGAGGGAAGGGGAGAGGAGGGGAGAGGAGGGGAGGAGGGGAGAGGAGGGGAGAGGAGGGGAGAGGAGGGGAGAGGAGGGGAGGAGGGAAGGGAAGAGGAAGGGAAGGAAGGAAGGGAAGGGAAGGGAAGGGAAGGAAGGGAAGGAAGGGAAGGGAAGGGAAGGAAGGAAGGAAGGGAAGGGAAGGGAAGGAAGGGAAGGGAAGGAAGGGAAGGGAAGGAAGGAAGGAAGGGAAGGGAAGGGAAGGGAAGGGAAGGAAGGAAGGGAAGGGAAGGGAGGGGAGGGAGGGAGGGGGAGGGAGGGAGGGGGAGGGGGGGGGGGGAGAGGGAGAAGAGAAGAGAAGAGAAGAGAAGGGAAGAGAAGAGAAGAGAAGAGAAGAGAAGAGAAGAAGAGAAGAGAAGAGAAGAGAAGAGAAGAGAAGAGAAGAGAAGAGAAGAGAAGAGAAGAGAAGAAGAGAAGAATTAACCAGGTTGGGAAAGACCTCAGAGACCACCAAGTCCAACCTCTCCCCCAGCACCATCTGATCAACTCAGCCATGGCTCCAAGGGCCTCATCCAGGCTCTTCCTAAACACCTCCAGGGATGGGGACTCCACCACCCCCCTGGGCAGCACTTCCCCAGGGCCAATTACTCTTGCTGGGAAGAACTTCTTCCTCACCTCCAGCCTGAACCTCCCCTGGCACAGCAGGAGGTTTAGGCTGGATGTTAGGAAGAAGATCCCTTGGGATCCACAGCAGCCCCAAGCTGAGGCACACCACGAGGCCTCCTCCCATTCCTGGGGGTCCTTCCCTTCAAGTGTGGCCAGCAGGGCCAGGGAGGTTCTCCTCCCACTCTGCTCTGCCCTGCTGAGACCTCACCTGGAACATTGCATCCAGCTCTGGGCTCCCCAGCCCAGGGGGGACAGGGATCTGCTGGAGAAGATCCAAGGGAGGCTACAAGGATGCTGAAGGGACTGCAGCACTGCCTGGGGAGGAGAGGCTGAGAGCCCTGGGGGTGGTTAGTGTGGAGAGGAGAAGGCTGAGAAGGATCTGATCAGTGTCCATCAGTAGCTGAGGGCTGGGGGTCAGGAGGGAGGGGACAGGGCCAGGCTCTGCTCAGCTGCACCCTGGGATAGCCAAGGGGAAGTGGATGGAAACTGCAGCACAGGAGGCTCCAGCTCAGCATGAGGAGGAACTTCTGCACTGTGAGGCTCCCAGAGCCCTGGAGCAGGCTGCCCAGAGAGGTTGTGGAGTCTCCTCTAGAGACTTTGCAGCCCTGATGTGTTCCTGTGTGACCTGAGCTGGATGCTGTGACCCTGCTCTGGCAGGGGCTTGGGCTCAAGGATCTCCAGAGGTCCCTTCCAGCCCCTGACATCTGTGAGCTGTGACCCTGTGGAGTGAGAGATCCCTCCTGTGAGCCACCACTGGTGCAGCTGAGGGTCAGGAAGGACCAAGCCCTCTGGCTGGCTGTCCTGGAGCCCTTCCCCTGGCTGAAGCTGTCCCAAGCCCTCCCCCTTAGGCCATCAGAGCCCCCTGGAGCTGCCGCAGGGCAGGGGCAGGGCAGGGGCAGGGCTGGGAAGGGCAGGGCAGGGCAGGGCAGGGGCAGGGCAGGGGCAGGGCAGGGGCAGGGCTGGGAAGGGAAGGGCAGGGCAGGGCAGGGCAGGGCAGGGGGCAGGGCAGGGGCAGGGCAGGGGGCAGGGGCAGGGCAGGGGCCGGGGGGGCAGGGCAGGGGCAAAGCAGGGGCAGGGGCAGGGCAAGGCAGGGGCAGGGGCAGGGCAGGGAAGGGCAGGGCAAGGCAGGGTGGGGGGAGCAGGGCAGGGCAGGACGGGGGGGGGGGCAGGGCAGGGCAGGGGAGGGCAGGGCAGGGGCAGGGGGGGGCCAGGGGCAGGGCAGAGGAGGAGAGGGCAGGGTAGGGGCAGGGGGGAGGGAGGGAGGGCAGGGGAGGAGAGGGGGGCAGGGCAGGGACAGGGCAGGGCAGGGGAGGGCAGGGCAGGGCAGGGGCAGGGGCCATGGCCACTACCTGATCTCCTCGTTGATGGCATCCAGCTGCTCCTGCAGCATCATGGCCAGGGTCTGGGCATCTGAGTGGCCCCCAGGGGAGAGCACATCCATGGAGCTGAAGAGCGTCTCGCGGTCGTCCTCGTCCACGTCCGAGATCTCAGGGTCGCTGTCGAAGCCGTGGGGCCCTGTGCCCAGGACGCTGCCAGCCTGGGCCTGCTCCCAGTCCTGCAGGAGCAATGCCCACAGCTCCTGCCCAGCAGCCTCCTGCCCCCTGGCACCGGCCCTGCAGACCCCCACCCGAGAGCCAGGGCTCAGCCCAGCCCCAGGGGGCAGCCATGGATCCCCCCCTGCAGGCGCCAGGCAGAGTGCCACAAGTCCCCAGCCCCAGGAGACAGGAGAGCAGCAGAGACCCCAGCCCCAGGAGACAGGAGAGCAGCAGAGACCCCAGCCCCAGGAGACAGGAGAGCAGCAGAGACCCCAGCCCCAGGACACAGGAGAGCAGCAGCAGGGCAGAGGGAGAGCTCCATCCCAGGCATGTGGGGGCAGCAGCAGGGCAGGGGGAGGAGCAGCAGGGCAGAGGGAGGAGCAGCAGGGCAGAGGGAGGAGCAGCAGGGCAGAGGGAGGAGCAGCAGGGCAGAGGGAGGAGCAGCAGGGCAGGGGGAGCAGCAGGGCAGGGGGCAGCAGCAGGGCAGAGGGAGAGCTCCATCCCAGGCCATGTGGGGGCAGCAGCAGGGCAGGGGGAGCAGCAGCAGGGCAGAGGGAGAGCTCCATCCCAGGCCATGTGGGGGCAGCAGCAGGGCAGGGGGAGCAGCAGCAGGGCAGAGGGAGAGCTCCATCCCAGGCCATGTGGGGGCAGCAGCAGGGCAGAGGGAGGAGCAGTAGGGCAGGGGGAGCAGCCCCAGCCCAGGCCATGTGGGAGAAGCAGCAGGGCAGGGGGAGCAGCAGCAGGGCAGGGGGGGAGCAGCAGCAGGGCAGGGGGGGCAGCAGCAGGGCAGAGGAGAGCTCCATCCCAGGCATGTGGGGGCAGCAGCAGGGCAGGGGGAGCAGCAGCAGGGCAGAGGGGGCAGCAGCAGGGCAGAGGGGGCAGCAGCAGGGCAGAGGGGAGCTCCATCCCAGGCATGTGGGGGCAGCAGCAGGGCAGAGCAGTAGGGCAGCAGCAGGGCAGAGGGGGCAGCAGCAGGGCAGAGGGGGCAGCAGCCAGGGCAGAGGGAGAGCTCCATCCCAGGCATGGGCAGGGGGCAGCAGGGCAGGGCAGAGGGAGAGCTCCATCCCAGGCATGTGGGGGCAGCAGCAGGGCAGAGGGAGAGCTCCATCCCAGGCATGTGGGGGCAGCAGCAGGGCAGAGGGAGAGCTCCATCCCAGGCATGTGGGGGCAGCAGCAGGGCAGGGGGAGCAGCAGCAGGGCAGAGGGGGCAGCCCCAGCCCAGGCCATGTGGGGGAAGCAGCAGGGCAGAGGCAGCAGCAGCAGGGCAGAGGGAGAGCTCCATCCCAGGCATGTGGGGGCAGCAGCAGGGCAGAGGGAGAGCTCCATCCCAGCATGTGGGGGCAGCAGCAGGGCAGAGGGGGCAGCAGCAGGGCAGAGGGGGCAGCAGGCATGGGGGGCAGCAGCAGGGCAGCAGCAGGGCAGAGGCAGCAGCAGCAGCAGGGCAGAGGGAGAGCTCCATCCCAGGCATGTGGGGGCAGCAGCAGGGCAGAGGGAGGAGCAGTAGGGCAGGGGGAGCAGCAGCAGGGCAGAGGGAGAGCCCATCCCAGGCATGTGGGGGGGCAGCAGGGCAGGGCAGCAGGGCAGGGGAGCAGCAGCAGGGCAGGGGGCAGGCAGGGCAGGGGGCAGCAGCAGGGCAGAGGGAGAGCTCCATCCCAGGCATGTGGGGGCAGCAGCAGGGCAGAGGGCAGCTCCATCCCAGGCATGTGGGGGCAGCAGCAGGGCAGAGGGGGCATCCCAGGGCATGGGGGCAGCAGCAGGGGGCAGAGGGGGAGAGCTCCATCCCAGGCATGTGGGGGGGCAGCAGGGCAGGGGAGCAGCAGCAGGGCAGGGGGGGCAGCAGCAGGGCAGGGGGGGCAGCAGCAGGGCAGAGGGAGAGCTCCATCCCAGGCATGTGGGGGCAGCAGCAGGGCAGGGGGAGCAGCAGCAGGGCAGAGGGGGCAGCAGCAGGGCAGAGGGGGCAGCAGCAGGGCAGAGGGAGAGCTCCATCCCAGGCATGTGGGGGCAGCAGCAGGGCAGGGGCAGCCCCAGCCCTGTGCCCAGGGCTTACCTTGGCAGGCTCCTCGCGCCGCGCTCCGAACCTTCCCTTCTGTGCCCGCGGCAGCCCCGGGGCCGCCCCGAAGGGCTCGGCAGGGGCGTGGACCACGGCGCCCAGGGGGAAGCGCAGGTCTGTGGCACTGCCCATGTGGGACCTGGGGAGAAAGACTCCCATTGTGCAGGCTGCCCCGTGCCAGCAGGGCCTCGCCCCCAGGCTGCTCCCCTGGCAGCCCAGGCTGGCTCGGGGCAGAGGAGGAGGAGGAGGCACCGCAGGCTGCTCACAGCAGTGCTGCTGTCCTGCCCTGCAGGGAGTGATGCAAAGCCAGGCTCAGGGCAGAGGGGCCCCACTGCCCCCCATGATGCCACTGGAGATGCTGCAGGAAGCTCAGACCTGAGCCCCCCCTCCCACTTTGATCCAGAACCAGCCAGGTCTGGCCAAAAGTGTGCAGTGGGCCTGAGATGAAGCCTTGGGCTGAGAAGTCCCCATCTGGGCTTGGGATGAAGTCTTGGGCTGAGCAGTTCCCTTCTGGGCTTGGGATGAAGCCTTGGGCTGAAGCCTTAGACTGAGCAGTTCCCTTCTGAGCTTGGGATGAAGCCTTGGGCTGAGCAGTCCCCTTCTGGCCTTGGGATGAAGCCTTGGGCTGAGCAGTCCCCTTCTGGCCTTGGGATGAAGCCTTGGGCTGAGCAGTCCCCTTCTGGCCTTGGGATGAAGCCTTGGGATGAAGCCTTGGGCTGAGCAGTCTCCTTCTGGCCTTGGGATGAAGCCTGGGGCTGAGCAGTTCCCCTCTGGGCTTGGGATGAAGCCTTGGGCTGAGCAGTTCCCTTCTGAGCTTGGGATGAAGCCTTGGGATGAAGCCTTGGGATGAAGCCTTGGGCTGAGCAGTTCCCTTCTGGCCTTGGGATGAAGCCTTGGGCTGAGCAGTTCCCCTCTGGGCTTCCCTCGTGAGCACAGCCTGCACCTCCCAGCATGGCCTTGAGCCTCTTCTCCATCTCCATGGTACAAACCAGAGGGAGATTTTCCCACTGGATCCCCTTGGATCTTCCATGTGCAAGGGCATGAGTGTGGTTTGGGCTCTCCCAGCAGGAACAAGCTGGGGATCCTTCATCCTCCTCCTCCTCCATGCTGAGGCTGGAGCTGAGGAGCAGGCAGAGGGCAGGCAGAGCAATGCAGGGGCTGCTCTTGGGCCCCAGGTCACTTGTGGCCCCTGGTGGCCCTTGCTGCATAGCTCCACCTTGCCTGGTTGCTGCTCCTCACCCTGCACACCCAGGCATGCAGCTGAGCAGAGTCACACTCCCCAGCTGCACTGCCACAGCAGGAGGCTTTCATTTGAGATGCCCAAAGCAGTGGCCCAAGGCAGGGCAGTGGTTTCCCTTCATGGTTAGCTCTGGCTTCCAGCACAGCCACAGTTCTGGGCTCCTCACCCCAGCATCCCAAGCCCAGGCTGCACCCTCCAACAGCAGCAGCTCGGCTTGGGGGCAGCTTGCTGCTTGCAGGAGAAGGCACAGCCCAAGGCTGGGGGGGACTGCAGCTGTGGAGCCACTGAGCAGCTGCTCCTGAGCCCAAAACAGACCAAGGAGCCTCAGGGAAATGCTGAGGCTGCAGCTGAGGCATCACAGAGTCACAGAGCCATCAGGGCTGGAAGGGAGCTCAAGGCTCAGCCAGCTCCAAGCCCCTGCCATGGCCAGGGACACCTCACACCACAGCAGCTTGCTCACAGCCACCTCCAGCCTGGCTGCAAACACCTCCAGCCAGGAGGCTTCCACCACCTCCCTGGGCAGCCTGGGCCAGGCTCTCACCACCCTCCTGGCCAACAACTTCTTCCTCACAGCCAATCTCCAGCTCCCCACTTCTAGTTCTGCTCCATCCCCCCCAGCCCTGTCCCTCCCTGACAGCCTCCAAAGTCCCTCCCCAGCTTTCCTGCAGCTCCTGGCAGGCCACAAGGAGGTCTCCTGGGAGCCTTCTCCTCTCCAGCCTGCACAACCCCAACTCTCTCAGGCTGTCTGCAGAGCAGAGCAGCTCCAGCCCTCTGCTCCTCCTCCTGGCCCTGCTCTGGACACCTTCCAGCCCCTCCAGAGCCTTCCTGGCACAGAGGCTCCAGAGCTGGCCCCAGAGCTGCAGCTGTGGGCTCAGCAGAGTGGAGCAGAGGGGCAGAATCCCCTCCCTGGCCCTGCTGGCCACACTTCTCCTGCTGCAGCCCAGGCTCTGCTTGGCTCTCTGGGCTGCCAGTGCTCCCTGCTGGCTCCTGCTGAGCTTCTCCTCCCCCAGCACCCCCAAGGCCTTTCCTTTGGGGCTGCTCTCCAGCCAGTCCCTGCCCAGCCTGTGTCAGTGCCTGGCATTGCCCTGCCCCAGCTGCATGATTCTGGTCCCTGTAGCTTGAGCTTTCTGCTGATTTCTCCTCCAAGGAATTACCACAAGGTCCTTCCTGCTCTGCCAGACCCAGACAGAGAGGTCCCACACACGCTCCAGGCACTCCTCTGCTGCTCAGCTGTCCTTCATCCTCACAAGCTCTTCCTCACTCTCCTCTTTCCCCTCTCCAGGACAGACATGAAGCCTCCAGGCCTTCTCCCTTTCCTGCCACAGCTGCTGACAGACCTGAGGCTGGTTCCACTGGCTCCTCTCCATCTGCTGCAGCCTTCCCCACAGGTGAACCTTCCCCACTGCTGGCTGCTCTCTCTGATCCTTTGCTGCCTCTTGCCCTCCATCAGGAGAGGATGTGGTCTGCAGGCAGGCTGGGGGGTTGGGGACAGCTCATGCTGCCATCCTCCTTTCCTATCCCCCTGGTTTCTTGAAGCACTCAGCCCTGAGGGTCTCCCTCCCCTCATGATGCTCTGGGCTGGAAGCTCCCAGTCCCTCATCTGACTTTAAATGACAGGGTGTGGGAAGAGCATTGCAGAGAGGAAGGTTAAAACCAGGGGGGAGGTCATTCTCCTTTGCCTGCAACAGTTCAGCTGAGGCTCCTTCTGCTCCAGCAGCCCATCCCCAGCACAGCAGCTCCATCCTCACCCTGCTGTCTGCCTCTCTTGCCCCATGGCCAAAAGAGCCACCAGGGCCCTGAGGCTCTGTGCCACCTTTCCTCGGGGGGGGGGGGGAGGGCTTTGGGTGAGCAAATGACAGCCTGAGCCCTCTCTGCAGTGAGAGAGCCAATGCCCACTGGGGTTTTGCCCTCAGAAGAGCAGCTCTGGGGCCTTTCAGTTGGGCTGGGCCTGTGTCTCATCCCAGGACAGATCCTTGGCAGTGAGGCTGGGGGGACTCTGGCACAGGCTGCCCAGGGAGGCTGTGGCTGCTCCCTGCCTGGAGGTGCTCAGGGCCAGGCTGGATGAGGCCTTGAGCAAGCTGGGGTGCTGGGAGGTGTCCCTGGGCATGGCAGGGCAGTGGTTTCCCTCCCTGGTTAGCTCTGGCTTCCAGCACAGACACAGCTGTGGGCTCCTCACCCCAGCATCCCTTCCAGCACAGACACAGCTGTGGGCTCCTCACCCCAGCATCCCTTCCAGCACAGACACAGCTGTGGGCTCCTCACCCCAGCATCCCTTCCAGCACAGACACAGCTGTGGGCTCCTCACCCCAGCATCCCACCCAGCCCAGGCTGCAACCACGGCAGGGGGTTGGAACTGGATGAAGTTGAAGTTCCCTTCCAACCCAGCCCATTCCATGACTCTGTGACTCTCTGTCCCATGCCTGGTGCTGGCTGCAGCTCCCTGCTGAGGCTGCTGAGGTGCCCTCTGCTCCCAGCAGCTGCATCTCCCTGTCCAGCAGAGGAGTCCCTGGGCTGCCCCCGGTGCAAACACCCCTTTGGAGCCCTGAAAGCCAAAGGGCCCCAAAGGCATGGGTGTGGGCAGGCTGGCAGGGCGGGGGGGGGTTGGCAGGAGGCTCTTACCTTGCATGCTCCACGAAGCTGCCACTCCTGCTCTTGAGCTGATCGACCTCCAGGCGGAGCTTGTCGATCTCGTCGGACAGCCGCCGCTGCTCGGGGGGGGGAGACAAGAGACAGCCAGGGCTTGGCTGAGCCCTGGGCAGCAGCCAGCTCTGGGGCAAGCCACAGCCTCAGGCAATCCCCAGCTTTAGAGATTCCCCCCCCCAAAAACCCTTCCCCACCCCAGGGTCAGAGCCCCTTGGGCGCTGGGGATGAGAAACGTCTCATGCAGGGGAGTGGGGAGGGAAGGGCAGGGCTGGGGGGGAGCAGGGCACAGGGCAGGCACACACAGGCAGCCTCCAAGAGATGCTGCTGGGAGGTGGAGGAGGATTGGGAGGTGGAGGAGGATTGGGAGGTGGAGGAGGATTGGTCCCACCAGGATGCTCTGCTTTGGCTCCACAGAATCAGCCAGGATGGAAGAGACCTCCAAGATCATCAAGGCCAACAGATCACCCAACCCTAAGTGAGCAGCCAGACCTGAGTGCCTCAGCCAGGCTCATCTTGAACCCCTCCAGGGGTGGAGACCCCACCACCTCCCTGGGCAGCACATCCCCAGGGCCAATCTCTCTGGCTGGGAAGGACTTCTTTCTAACCTCCAGCCTGAACCTCCCTGGCACAGCTTGAGACTGTGGCCTCTTGTTCTGGTGCTGGGGGCCTGGGAGAAGAGCCCAACCCCCACCTGGCTCCAACCTCCCTGCAGGGAGTTGCAGAGAGCAAGAAGGTCTCCCCTGAGCCTCCTCTTTGCAGGCTAAGCAACCCCAGCTCCCTCAGCCTCTCCTCCCAGGGCTGTGCTCCAGACCCCTCCCCAGCTTTGTTGCCCTTCTCTGGACACCTTCCAGCAGCTCAACCTCTTTCCTGACCTGAGGGCCCAGAGCTGGCCACAGGACTCCAGGTGTGGCCTCAGCAGTGCTGAGCACAGGGCAGGATGAGCTCCCTGCTCCTGCTGGCCACACTCTGCCTGCTGCAGGCCAGGCTGCCACACTGCTGGCTCCTGTTCAGCTGCACATTTGCTTTAGCAAGGGTCACACTGGATGCTGGCCTCATCCTCCCCCCTCCTGCTGCCAACCCCATCCTGATGGGGACCTGCCACCGAGCACTGCCCTGTGGAGGTGTGAGGAGGGTGGCTGAGGGCAGGCAGGGGAGGTTGGGATCCCTCAGGCAGGGCAGGATGCAGCCCCAAGGGCAAGCAGGCTGAGCTGGGTGGGCAGCATGCAGGCAGCACCATGCAAGGCCCTGAGCTGGGCAGCCACGGCCAGGGGGAGCCAGCAGGGCCTGCACCTCCTCACCCCTGGCACAGCAAGGTCCTGGGCAAGGGGAAAAGCAACCCCCAGGCATGCAGGGGGCATGGGGCACACCCCAAAAGCTCCTCCTGCTTCAAAGAGCTGCAACCCTCAAGCCTCCCAGCACAGGCCAAGGTGGGCTTGTGGGGCAGACCCTGCTGAGATGCTTTGGCTGAGAGCAGGGAAGGTTTGGAGAGCTCCAGGGCCCTCTGCAAGGTGGGCATGGAGCAGCCCCAGCCCTGCTCTGAGTGAGGGGGCTGAGGAAGCTTTGGGGGGGTGCAGGGGTCATGGCTGCCTGAGCAGCACCAAAGAGAAGTGATGCAAACCCCCCTGGAGACAGAGGGGGGAAGCCACCTTGGCCTCACTGCTGCTGCTGGCAGGGCTCAGGGGTGGCTGAGTGTGACACAGACATGGATGGCACTGGATGTGCCTGGGGGGCAACCAGACTGGGGGGCTCCAGGGGCAGCTTCCATCCAGCCTTGGGGCAGCTTGTGGCCTCCTGCTGCTGGGAGCTTTGGGATGCAAGCTCCTGAGACACTTAGGGGCACGTGAGGAGGTGCCACCAGCCCTGGGCAGGGGTTAGGAGGCAGGAGGAGGGGTGAGCAGAGCAGGCTCCCTGCAGCAGCCTTTACCTTGTCGTGCTGGTGCTCCTCTATCTGCTTCTGGGTGTTTTCCAGCTCTTGCAGCAAGGTGTTCTTTGCAAACCCAGCCACAAGGCAAAAGGCAACAGAGGCAGGAAAGGAAAAAAGACCCCTCAGGAAAAAAAACACCAAATGGCCTCCCCAGGGCTGGCCAGCATGGGGCAGCTGCTGCTGCTGCATAGGATGTGTCCTGGTAGGACCCTGGCCACGGCTCCCCTGCCCTGCTCCTCACCTGGCTGCTGCCCATGGGCTGCTCAGCTCTGCAAACCTCCTGCTCCCTAAGCAGGGCTGCCCCAGCCCAGCTCCTGCCCACACCAGGGCTGGGCCAGGGAGGACCAGGGGTGATGAGAGATCTGTTGGGCAGCCCATGGAGGTTAGGGAATGTGTCTGAGAGGAGATCAACTCCTTGCTGCAGCACCTGGGTCGAGGGCCAAATGTCAGAGAAGCAAGGAGCCATGGAGTGCCTTGGGTGGGAAGGGAGCTTCAGGGCTCCTCCAGCCCAACCCCTGCAGCCCCCAGGGACAGCTCCAACCCCAGCAGGCTGCTCACAGCCCCACACAGCCTGCCCTGCACTCATGCCAGCCATGGGGCAGCTCCCAGCTCTCTGGGCAGCCTGGCACAGGCTCTCCCCACCCTCAGCACCAAACATTTCTCCTTCTCTCCACTCTCAAGCTGCCTCTTCTAGTTCCAAACCATCTCCCTTAGCCTGGCACATCAGGCTCTGCTCTGAACTCTCTCCCCAGCTTTCTTCCAGGCTCCTTTCAGCACTGCAAGGCCACCAGAAGGTCTCCCTGGAGCCTTCTCCTCTCCAGGTTGCACAACCCCAACCCTCTCAGCCTGGCTCCCAGCAGAGGGCTTCCAGCCCTGCCAGCACTGCTGTGGCCTCCTCTGGCCCTGCTCAAACAGGTTCAGGACTTTCTTTAACTTGCAGGTCTAAGCTGAGGAAGAGGCAGAAGATGTCTGTGCCCCTGCCTGACCTCCCTGGGAGGTGCTGGCAGCCAGGCAGCACCACTGGTGCCCACTGAAGAGTCTCTCTGGGGGAGTCAGTGTCGGCAGCTGGCTGGGGAGCTGCTGCTGCCCCTCTGGAAGCTGCCATTGCTCTGATCCCTGGGGTGGGAATTGGAGCCCAGCCCCAAACGTGCTGGGTCCTGCTTTTCATCCAGAGCCACTCAGCCAACTGCTGAAGGCCTGGCACAGGCTGGCACTGCTGGGCCTGGCTGGGCACAGCAGGCACAGAGCAGCAGGGAGGCAGATCCTGGAGGGATCAGCAGGGGGATGTGAGCACTCCGTGCTCTGACTCCCCAAGGGGAGCCTGCAGGGACCCCAGGAGAGGAGAAGTGTGGAGGGCTGAGCTCCCCCTGGCACTGCCAGGTCCATCCTCACCCCCACAGCTGAAGTGGGGCAGCAGCAGCTCCAGCTGCAACTCAGAGGAGAGCTCAGCCCCAGGAGCAGCAGGGGAGGAGCTGGGAGGTTGCTCAGGGACTCTGCCCTGGCTTGGAGAAGGCAAAACGGGCTGGGCCTGGAGGGGGCAATGAGGGGCTGAGGCAGAGGGTGAGGGTGATGGGCAGGGGGGAGGGTGAAGGCTGCATGGAGAGGATGAAGGCTGCAGGGAGAGGATGAAGGCTGCATGGAGAGGGTGAAGGCTGCAGGGAGAGGATGAAGGCTGCAGGGAGAGGGTGAAGGCTGCAGGGAGAGGATGAAGGCTGCAGGGAGAGGGTGAAGGCTGCAGGGAGAGAATGAAGGCTGCATGGAGAGGGTGAAGGCTGCGGGGAGAGGATGAAGGCTGCAGGGAGAGGGTGAAGGCTGCAGGGAGAGAATGAAGGCTGCATGGAGAGGGTGAAGGCTGCAGGGAGAGGATGAAGGCTGCAGGGAAAGGGTGAAGGCTGCAGGGAGAGGATGAAGGCTGCGTGGAGAGGATGAAGGCTGCAGGGAGAGAATGAAGGCTGCGTGGAGAGAATGAAGGCTGTGTAGAGAAGGTGAAGGCTGCATGGAGAGGATGAAGGCTGTGTGGAGAGGGTGAAGGCTGCAGGGAGAGGGTGAAGGTTGCAGGGAGAGGGTGAAGGTTGCAGGGAGAGCATGAAGGCTGCAGGGGGAGTGTGAGGGCTGCAGGGAGAGAATGAAGGCTGCAGGGGGGGAGGGCTGCAGGGAGAGGGTGAGGGCTGCAGGGAGAGGGTGAAGGCTGCAGGGAGAGGGTGAAGGCTGCAGGGAGAGAATGAAGGCTGCAGGGAGAGAATGAAGGCTGTGTGGAGAAGGTGAAGGCTGCATGGAGAGCATGAAGGCTGCAGGGGGAGTGTGAGGGCTGCAGGGAGAGGATGAAGGCTGCATGGAGGGGGTGAAGGCTGCAGGGAGAGGATGAACGCTGCAGGGAGAGGATGAAGGCTGCAGGGGGAGTGTGAAGGCTGCAGGGGGAGTGTGAAGGCTGCAGGGGGAGTGTGAGGGCTGCATTCTCCCCTGCAGGCTGCAGCAGGGTTTGCTCTGAGAGCTGAGTGCAGGCTGCAGTTGAGGCTGTGCTGCAGGAGACACAGGGAAGCAGGGGAATGGAGCAGGCCAAGTCCTGCTGCTGGAGGTGGAAGGTGGGGAGTGGGTCTTTGTGGGTGAGGGCTGGCTGGAGGCAGGGCTGCCCCCCCCTAGACCCAGCACCCAGCTGGCATCCTGCATGTGGCCATTTCTCCAGCCCTGCACAGGTGCTTCCCAGCCCTGTGCTGAGCTGGCTGAGGCTCCCTGCTGGAGGGGCTGCAGCCCCCTGGCCCTCCTGGGCAGCCCCACAGAGGAGCCCCTGCCTGCCCACCAGGCTCTACCTTCTCCTCCAAGGCTGCCATCCTCTCCTTGAGGTGCAGCTGCAGCCTCTCGTTGGACTCGCTCAGCAGCCTGTCCACGGTGTCTGACAGCCTCTTGTTGTGCTCCTCGTTCATCTTCTCCCTCTGACGAGCCTGCAACACACAGCCAGGGCCATGGCAGGGCAGGGGGTCTGCTCCTCTGCCCCCAGGGCCCCTGCTCCTCTGCCCCCAGGGCTCCTGCTCCTCCTGCCCCCAGGGTTCCTGCTCCTCTGCCCCCAGGGCTCCTGCTCCTCCTGCCCCCAGGGCTCCTGCTCCTCTGCCCCCAGGGCTCCTGCTCCTCCTGCCCCCAGGGCTCCTGCTCCTCTGCCCCCAGGGCTCCTGCTCCTCCTGCCCCCAGGGCTCCTGCTCCTTCTGCCCCAAAGGGCTCCTGCTCCTTCTGCCCCCAGGGTTCCTGCTCCTCTGCCCCCAGGGTTCCTGCTCCTCTGCCCCCAGGGTTCCTGCTCCTTCTGCCCCCAGGGTTCCTGCTCCTCTGCCCCCAGGGCTCCTGCCCCTCCTGCCCCCAGGGCTGCTGCTCCTCCTGCCCCCAGGTCTCCTGCTCCTCCTGCCCCCAGTGCTCCTGCTCCTCTTGCCCCCAGGGCTCATGGACCTCCTCTCAGTCTCTAGGGAGGGTCACTCTAGTTTGAGGGGGCCTGGATGAGAAAGGATCAACCAGGATTCTCTTCCCATCCTGCTGCAGGGGCAGCAGCAAACCCAGCAGCAGCCCTGGACATGAGCAAAAAGGGAGGTCAGGCTGCCCAGGGAAGTGGTGGAGGGGTTTGAAAGCTGTGTAGAGGTGGTGCTTGGGGATGTGGCTTAGTGGTGGCCTTGGTACAGTAGGTTAATGGTTGGCCTTGGTGGCCTGGAAGGTCGTCTCCAACCTGAATGATTCTCTGATCCATGCTGTGCACACTGAGGCTGGAGCAGGGCCTGCAAGGGCTCCCCCACTCACCCTGGCCAGCTCCTGGTTCTTCTCCTCCAGCTGGCTCTCCAGCTGCCTCAGGTGCTCCTCGATGCTCCCATGCCTCTCTTCTGCCTGGGAAAAGCAGAGCAGCCCTCTGGGGTGATGCTCCCCAAAGCCAAGAGCCCCCTCCTGTGCCCCTCCATCCATCCCCACAGCCCTCCCCAGGACACAGCAACCTCCCCTCTGCCTGCCCCCAGCCATGCTGCACTGGGAGCTGTGGGCCCAGAGCAAGGTGAAGGGAGATGGAGGAGCTCTGAGAGGGACCTGGAGCCTGCCACGGGCCAGGCTGTGCCTGTCCACACCTCCCCCCTGCAGCCTCCAGCCTGGGGCCCTCCTCTTCCTCCTCATCTCACAATGGGCCCAGCAAAAGCTGAAGGTCACTCAGGCTGGCAGAGCCACCTCTGCCTGGGACAAAGGTGCTGAGGGAAGGCAGCAAATCCCACGAGGGCAGAGCTGCATGGACCCTGCCCCTGCAGGGCCAGGGATGCAGAGGGAGCTGCATGGACATTGCCCCTGCAGGGTCAGGGATGCAGAGGGAGCTGCATGGACATTGCCCCTGCAGGGTCAGGGATGCAGAGGGAGCTGCATGGACACTGCCCCTGCAGGGTCAGGGATGCAGAGGGAGCTGCATGGACATTGCCCCTGCAGGGTCAGGGATGCAGAGGGAGCTTTGGGGACATTGCCCCTGCAGGGTCAGGGATGCAGAGGGAGCTGCATGGACATTGCCCCTGCAGGGTCAGGGATGCAGAGGGAGCTGCATGGACATTGCCCCTGCAGGGTCAGGGATGCAGAGGGAGCTGCATGGACATTGCCCTGCAGGGTCAGGGATGCAGAGGGAGCTGCATGGACATTGCCCCTGCAGGGTCAGGGATGCAGAGGGAGCTGCATGGACATTGCCCTGCAGGGTCAGGGATGCAGAGGGAGCTGCATGGACATTGCCCCTGCAGGGCCAGGGATGCAGAGGGAGCTGCATGGACATTGCCCTGCAGGGTCAGTAATGCAGAGGGAGCTGCATGGACATTGTCCCTGCAGGGTCAGGGATGCAGAGGGAGCTTTGGGGACATTGCCCCTGCAGGGTCAGGGATGCAGAGGGAGCTGCATGGACATTGCCCCTGCAGGGTCAGGGATGCAGAGGGCGCAGAGCCCAGAGGCTGGGCAGCAGGGCAGGGTGGCTTGGGCCTGCCAGGGGCTCCATCACTGGAGGGTGGGTGGGCAGACCTGCCCCTCCCTCTGTTTCCTGCCCCCTGTGGTGGCCCTGGGGGCCCAGCCCGCCCCGGCTTGCCTTGGAGAGGGCAGCGATGCGCTGGGCCAGCTCCGCCTCCACCTCGGGCAGGGTCTCCGCCTTGCGCATCGTCTGCTGCAGCTTCTGCTCCGCCAGCTCCAGCAGCTCCTGCAGGTGCCTGGCCTTCTCCTCACACTGGGGGACAGGGCAGGGGCACACAGGCACAGAATCAGCGTTAGGGGCTGGTCAGGACCTCTGCAGATCACCCAGTCCGACCCCTCGGCCAGAGCAGGAGCAGCCAGGGCAGGAACACACCCCGGGGGGGGGGTGGAATAGCTCCCGAGAAGGAGACTCCACAGCCCCCCCTGGGCAGCCTGCTCCAGGCCTCTGCCACTTTCTCCCCACCTGGATTCACAGAAATGTCAGGGCTGGAAGGGAGCTCAAGGCTCAGCCAGCTCCAAGCCCCTGCCATGCCCAGGGACACCTCACACCACAGCAGCTTGCTCACAGCCACCTCCAGCCTGGCTGCAAACACCTCCAGCCAGGAGGCTTCCACCACCTCCCTGGGCAGCCTGGGCCAGGCTCTCACCACCCTCCTGGCCAACAACTTCTTCCTCACAGCCAATCTCCAGCTCCCCACTTCTGGTTCTGCTCCAGCCCAGTCCTATCCCTCCCTCACACCCTCCAAAGTCCCTCCCCAGCTTTCCTGCAGCCCCCTGCAGATCCTGGAAGGCCACAAGAAGGTCTCCTGGGAGCCTTCTCCTCTCCAGCCTGCACAACCCCAACTCTCTCAGGCTGTCTGCAGAGCAGAGCAGCTCCAGCCCTCTGCTCATCCTTGTGGCCCTGCTCTGGACACCTTCCAGCCCCTCCAGAGCCTTCCTGGCACAGAGGCTCCAGAGCTGGCCCCAGAGCTCCAGCTGTGGTCTCAGCAGAGTGGAGCAGAGAGGCAGAATCTTCTTCTGTTTCCTTGGCACTTCCTCTGCCTCAGCTTCCACCACTGCCCCCTGTGCTGCCCTTGGGCACCACCCAGCAGAGCCTGGCTCCAGCCTCTGGGCATCACCCTGCACATCTTTAGAAAGATGAATGAGGAAGGCTGCCTGGCACATGGCTTGCTCCCCAGACCCAGGCCCCACTTCTCCCTGCCAGGCCTGCAGGGGCAGTGTGTGGGTGCCAGCTGTGGTACCTGGCGGTGCAGGGACTCCTTGTTGGCCAGCTCGTTCTCCAGCTTGTCATTGAGGTCATGGATGGAGGTAGCCTCCCTCTGGGCTGCCAGGTAGCGTTTCTCCAGCGTGGTGATCCTCTCCTCCATGTCCTCTTTCTGAGCCAGGGCCTGGGGAAGCCATGGAGCTGTCAGGAACATCCTGATCTGGAGCTGTCCCATCCTGATCTGGGGCTGTCCCTTCCTGATCTGGAGCTGTCCCATCCTGATCTGGAGCTGTCCCTTCCTGATCTGGGGCTCTCCCATCCTGATCTGGAGCTTTCCCTTCCTGATCTGGAGCTGTCCCATCCTGATCTGGGGCTGTCCCTTCCTGATCTGGAGCTGTCCCATCCTGATCTGGAGCTTTCCCTTCCTGATCTGGGGCTGTCCCATCCTGATCTGGAGCTGTCCCATCCTGATCTGGGGCTGTCCCTTCCTGATCTGGAGCTGTCACATCCTGATCTGGGGCTGCCACATCCTCATCTGGAGCTGTCCCATCCTGATCTGGAGCTGTCCCATCCTGATCTGGGGCTGCCACATCCTCATCTGGAGCTGTCCCATCCTGATCTGGGGCTGTCCCTTCCTGATCTGGAGCTTTCCCATCCTGATCTGGAGCTGTCCCATCCTGATCTGGAGCTGTCCCTTCCTGATCTGGGGCTGTCCCATCCTCATCTGGAGCTGTCCCATCCTGATCTGGGGCTGTCCCTTCCTGATCTGGGGCTGTCCCATCCTGATCTGGGGCTGTCCCATCCTCATCTG
Organism: Melanerpes aurifrons; assembly: GCA_011125475.1. Taxonomy (NCBI): domain Eukaryota; kingdom Metazoa; phylum Chordata; class Aves; order Piciformes; family Picidae; genus Melanerpes; species Melanerpes aurifrons. Next base: position 7,445,597 of record WWNC01000052.1, read on the forward strand.
GAGCTGTCCCTTCCTGATCTGGGGCTGTCCCATCCTGATCTGGGGCTGTCCCATCCTCATCTGGAGCTGTCCCATCCTGATCTGGAGCTGTCCCTTCCTGATCTGGGGCTGTCCCATCCTGATCTGGAGCTGTCACATCCTCATCTGTGGCTGTCCCTTCCTGATCTGGGGCTGTCCCATCCTGATCTGGGGCTGTCCCATCCTCATCTGGAGCTGTCCCTTCCTGATCTGGAGCTGTCCCATCCTGATCTGGGGCTGTCCCATCCTCATCTGGAGCTGTCCCTTCCTGATCTGGAGCTGTCCCATCCTGATCTGGAGCTTTCCCATCCTGATCTGGGGCTGTCCCATCCTGATCTGGAGCTGTCCCTTCCTGATCTGGAGCTGTCCCATCCTGATCTGGAGCTGTCCCTTCCTGATCTGGGGCTGTCCCATCCTCATCTGGAGTTGTCCCATCCTGATCTGGGGCTGTCCCATCCTGATCTGGAGCTGTCCCATCCTGATCTGGGGCTGTCCCATCCTCATCTGGAGCTGTCCCTTCCTGATCTGGGGCTGTCCCATCCTGATCTGGGGCTGTCCCATCCTCATCTGGAGCTGTCCCATCCTGATCTGGAGCTGTCCCTTCCTGATCTGGGGCTGTCCCATCCTGATCTGGAGCTGTCCCATCCTCATCTGTGGCTGTCCCTTCCTGATCTGGAGCTGTCCCTTCCTGATCTGGGGCTGTCCCATCCTCATCTGGAGCTGTCCCATCCTGATCTGGGGCTGTCCCTTCCTGATCTGGGGCTGTCCCATCCTGATCTGGGGCTGTCCCATCCTGATCTGGAGCTGTCCCTTCCTGATCTGGGGCTGTCCCATCCTGATCTGGGGCTGTCCCATCCTCATCTGGAGCTGTCCCATCCTGATCTGGAGCTGTCCCTTCCTGATCTGGGGCTGTCCCATCCTGATCTGGAGCTGTCACATCCTCATCTGTGGCTGTCCCTTCCTGATCTGGGGCTGTCCCATCCTGATCTGGGGCTGTCCCATCCTCATCTGGAGCTGTCCCTTCCTGATCTGGAGCTGTCCCATCCTGATCTGGGGCTGTCCCATCCTCATCTGGAGCTGTCCCTTCCTGATCTGGAGCTGTCCCATCCTGATCTGGAGCTTTCCCATCCTGATCTGGGGCTGTCCCATCCTGATCTGGAGCTGTCCCTTCCTGATCTGGAGCTGTCCCATCCTGATCTGGAGCTGTCCCTTCCTGATCTGGGGCTGTCCCATCCTCATCTGGAGCTGTCCCATCCTGATCTGGGGCTGTCCCATCCTGATCTGGAGCTGTCCCATCCTGATCTGGGGCTGTCCCATCCTCATCTGGAGCTGTCCCATCCTGATCTGGGGCTGTCCCATCCTCATCTGGAGCTGTCCCATCCTGATCTGGAGCTGTCCCATCCTGATCTGGGGCTGTCCCATCCTGATCTGGGGCTGTCCCATCCTCATCTGGAGCTGTCCCATCCTGATCTGGGGCTGTCCCATCCTCATCTGGAGCTGTCCCATCCTGATCTGGAGCTGTCCCATCCTGATCTGGGGCTGTCCCTTCCTGATCTGGGGCTGTCCCATCCTGATCTGGGGCTGTCCCATCCTCATCTGGAGCTGTCCCATCCTGATCTGGGGCTGTCCCATCCTCATCTGGAGCTGTCCCATCCTGATCTGGGGCTGTCCCATCCTCATCTGGAGCTGTCCCATCCTGATCTGGGGCTGTCCCATCCTCATCTGGAGCTGTCCCATCCTGATCTGGGGCTGTCCCATCCTGATCTGGAGCTGTCCCATCCTGATCTGGGGCTGTCCCATCCTGATCTGGAGCTGTCCCATCCTGATCTGGGGCTGTCCCATCCTCATCTGGAGCTGTCCCATCCTGATCTGGAGCTGTCCCATCCTGATCTGGGGCTGTCCCTTCCTGATCTGGAGCTGTCCCATCCTGATCTGGGGCTGTCCCATCCTCATCTGGAGCTGTCCCATCCTGATCTGGGGCTGTCCCATCCTGATCTGGAGCTGTCCCATCCTCATCTGTGGCTGTCCCTTCCTGATCTGGAGCTGTCCCTTCCTGATCTGGGGCTGTCCCATCCTGATCTGGGGCTGTCCCATTCTCATCTGGAGCTGTCCCTTCCTGATCTGGAGCTGTCCCATCCTGATCTGGGGCTGTCCCATCCTCATCTGGAGCTGTCCCTTCCTGATCTGGAGCTGTCCCATCCTGATCTGGAGCTGTCCCATCCTGATCTGGAGCTGTCCCATCCTGATCTGGAGCTGTCCCTTCCTGATCTGGGGCTGTCCCATCCTGATCTGGAGCTGTCCCTTCCTGATCTGGAGCTGTCCCATCCTGATCTGGGGCTGTCCCATCCTGATCTGGAGCTGTCCCATCCTGATCTGGAGCTGTCCCATCCTGATCTGGAGCTGTCTCATCCTGATCTGGAGCTTTCCCATCCTGATCTGGAGCTGTCCCATCCTGATCTGGAGCTTTCCCATCCTGATCTGGAGCTGTCCCATCCTCATCTGTGGCTGTCCCTTCCTGATCTGGGGCTGTCCCATCCTGATCTGGAGCTGTCCCATCCTGATCTGGAGCTGCCCCATCCTGATCTGGAGCTGTCCCTTCCTGATCTGGGGCTGTCCCATCCTGATCTGGAGCTGTCCCATCCTGATCTGGAGCTTTCCCATCCTGATCTGGGGCTGTCCCATCCTGATCTGGAGCTGTCCCATCCTGATCTGGAGCTGTCACATCCTCATCTGGAGCTGTCCCTTCCTGATCTGGGGCTGTCCCATCCTCATCTGGAGCTGTCCCTTCCTGATCTGGGACTGTCCCATCCTGATCTGGAGCTGTCCCATCCTGATCTGGGGCTGTCCCTTCCTGATCTGGGGCTGTCCCATCCTGATCTGGGGCTGTCCCATCCTGATCTGGGGCTGTCCCTTCCTGATCTGGGGCTGTCCCATCCTCATCTGGGGCTGTCCCATCCTCATGTGGAGCTGTCCCATCCTCATCTGGAGCTGTCCCATCCTGATCTGGGGCTGCCCATCCTGATCTGGGGCTGTCCCATCCTCATCTGGAGCTGTCCCATCCTGATCTGGGGCTGTCCCATCCTGATCTGGGGCTGTCCCTTCCTCATCTGGGGCTGTCCCATCCTCATCTGGGGCTGTCCCATCCTCATCTGGAGCTGTCCCATCCTCATCTGGAGCTGTCCCATCCTGATCTGGGGCTGCCCATCCTGATCTGGGGCTGTCCCATCCTCATCTGGAGCTGTCCCATCCTGATCTGGGGCTGCCCATCCTGATCTGGGGCTGTCCCTTCCTGATCTGGAGCTGTCCCATCCTCATCTGGAGCTGTCCCATCCTGATCTGGGGCTGTCCCATCCTCATCTGGAGCTGTCCCATCCTGATCTGGGGCTGCCCATCCTGATCTGGAGCTGTCCCTTCCTGATCTGGAGCTGTCCCATCCTGATCTGGAGCTGCCCCATCCTCATCTGGAGCTGTCCCATCCTGATCTGGGGCTGTCCCATCCTCATCTGGAGCTGCCACATCCTGATCTGGAGCTGTCCCATCCTGATCTGGAGCTGCCACATCCTGATCTGGAGCTGTCCCATCCTGATCTGGAGCTGCCCCTTCCTTATCTGGAGCTGTCCCATCCTGATCTGGGGCTGTCCCTTCCTGATCTGGGGCTGTCCCATCCTGATCTGGGGCTGTCCCTTCCTGATCTGGAGCTGTCCCATCCTGATCTGGGGCTGTCCCTTCCTGATCTGGAGCTGTCCCATCCTGATCTGGAGCTGTCCCATCCTGATCTGGAGCTGTCCCATCCTGATCTGGGGCTGTCCCTTCCTGATCTGGAGCTGTCCCATCCTGATCTGGAGCTGTCCCTTCCTGATCTGGGGCTGTCCCATCCTGATCTGGGGCTGTCCCATCCTGATCTGGAGCTGTCCCATCCTGATCTGGAGCTGTCCCATCCTGATCTGGGGCTGTCCCATCCTGATCTGGGGCTGTCCCATCCTGATCTGGAGCTGTCCCATCCTCATCTGGAGCTGTCCCTTCCTGATCTGGAGCTGTCCCATCCTGATCTGGGGCTGTCCCATCCTGATCTGGAGCTGTCCCATTCTCATCTGGAGCTGTCCCATCCTGATCTGGAGCTGTCCCATCCTGATCTGGGGCTGCCCATCCTGATATGGAGCTGTCCCATCCTGATCTGGAGCTGTCCCATCCTGATCTGGGGCTGTCCCATCCTGATATGGAGCTGTCCCATCCTGATCTGGAGCTGTCCCATCCTCATCTGGAGCTGCCAGGCCATGGATGCTGAGCTGGGCACCCAGCTCCTGGCTGCCTGGCACATCCCTGGGGCCAGGCATGTGATGGGAGCCCTGCTCCAGAGGTGCTGAGTGCCAGCAGAGTGGGAGAGGGAGGCAAGGGAGAGTCAGGCAGCCACAGGAAGTCCTCCCAGCAGGGGCAGAGCTCAGGGTCAGAGGGCAGTGTCAGGGGGCAGTGAGAGGGGGCAGGGGGCAGTGCCAAGGGGCAGGGGCAGGGGGCATTGCCAGGGGGCACGGGGAAGTGCCAGGGGGCAGTGGGCAGGGACGGGGGCAGGGTCAGGGGACAGTGAGAGGACAGTGAGAGGGGGCAGTGTCAGAGGGCATTGTCAGGGAGCAGTGCCAGGGAGCAGTGCCAGGGGGCAGTGCCAGGGGCAGGGGGCAGGGGCCATTGTCAGAGATCAGTGCCAGGGGGCAGGGGCAGGGGGCTGGGGCAGGGGGTAGGGTCAGGAGGCAGTGCCAGGGGGCAGGGGCAGTGCCAGGGAGCAGTGCCAAGGGGCAGTGCCAGGGGGCAGGGTCAGGGGGCAGTGCCAGGGGGCAGGGGGTAGTGCCAGGGGGCAGTGCCAGGGGGTAGTGCCAGGGGGCAGTGCCAGGGTGCAGGGGCAGGGCCTCACCTCTCGGAGGTCTCTCTGGTACTTGCTGCTCATCTCCTCGGATTTGATCAGGTCCTTCCTGGCCGTTCCCAGGTCCTCCTCCAGCTCCTGGACGCTGGCAGCCAGGGCAGAGATTCTCTCCTTGGCCTGCACCACCTCGAAGTTCTGCTTCTCCAGGAGCTCCTGCAGCTCCACCACCCTCCCTGCCTCCTCCTCCGGGTGCACAGAGCCGTTGGAGAGCCGCTGCAAGGCAGCAGGGAGGGAGCTGCAGCCTGGGCTGCCCCCGGGCACAGGCTGGCACCGGCAGGGGCTCTGGGCCAGCCTGGGCTGTGGCTGCTCACAGGCACCGCGGCAGAGGCAGGGCTGGGAGGCAGAGCCCCCAGCAGCGGGAGGACAACTTCCCCTGCGCTCAGAAGCAGCCTGGAGCCGGCGGGGAGGGCTCGGCCCGGGGGGTTTGCTCCATGGGAGAAGGGGAAACGCTTCCTGCACCCTGGAGCCGGCAACGAGGGGCTTGGAGAAAGAGGAGCCAGGGAGAGCAGGCTCAGGGCAGAGGCTTCTGGGCACTCACCTTCCAGGGGAGCTTCTGTGCTGCCTCCTTGGGCTCCCTCTCGTCCCTGTCCCCCGCCGGCACCTCCCGAGCGGCTCCCTGCTGCAGAACGGCCACCTGCGGGGCAGGGCAGCTCCAGCAGGGCCAGCAGGGGCCAGGGCAGCCCCACCAGGGCCACCAGGGCCACCAGGGGCCAGGGCAGCTCCAGCAGGGCCAGCAGGGGCCAGGGCAGCCCCACCAGGGCCAGCAGGGGCCAGGACAGCCCCAGCAGGGCCAGCAGGGGCCAGGGCAGCCCCACCAGGGCCACCAGGGGCCAGGGCAGCCCGAGTAGGGCCAGCAGGGCCCAGGGCAGCTCCATCGGGGCCACCAGGGCCACCAGGGGCCAGGACAGCCCCAGCAGGGCCACCAGGGGCCAGGGCAGCCCCAGCAGGGCCACCAGGGACCAGGACAGCCCTGGGGCACTCAGGTCCCTGCTGGCTTCCCCCTGTGGCTGGGGAGCAACTGGAGGCACTGGGTGAGGAGGAGGCACTGGGAGAGGAGGAGGCTCTGGGTGAGGAGGAGGCACTGGGTGAGGAGGAGGAGGCACTGGGAGAGGAGGAGGCACTGGGTGAGGAGGAGGCACTGGGAGAGGAGGAGGCAATGGGAGAGGAGGAGGCACTGGGTGAGGAGGAGGAGGCAATGGGAGAGGAAGAGGCACTGGGAGAGGAAGAGGCACTGGGAGGAGGAGGAGGCAATGGGAGAGGAGGAGGCACTGGGAGAGGAGGAGGCACTGGGTGAGGAGGAGGCAATGGTCTCTTCCTTGGTGATTCTGTGATTTCAGCAAACCCCCCAGGAGGCCACAGCCAGGAGAGGAAGCAGCCCCAGCCCAGCCCCAGCCCAGCCCCAGCCCAGCCCCAGCCCCAGCCCCAGCCCCAGCCCAGCCCCAGCCCCAGCCACAGCCACAGCCACAGCCCAGCCCAGCCCCAGCCCCAGCCCCAGCCCAGCCCCAGCCCAGCCCCAGCCCAGCCCCAGCCCCAGCCCCAGCCACAGCCCCAGCCCAGCCCAGCCCCAGCCCCAGCCCCAGCCCCAGCCCAGCCCCAGCCCCAGCCCCAGCTCCAGCCCAGTGCTTGCCCAGGCAAGCCCAGAGAGCTCTTACCTGCCGATGGGCATCCACCAGCTGCTCCTCCAGGGTTGCCACTCGCTCCAAGGCTGCTCTCAAGCGTTCCCTGACCTGCAGAGGTGTGGCACAGTGGGAGAGGTCAGCCCTCAGCCATGCCCAGGGGCTAGGGCAGCTGCCAGCCCCTTGGCACAGGGCTCTGTGGGAGAAAGCCCAAGGGAAAGCTCCCAGGATGCTGAAGGCACCTGGAGCACTGCCCTGAGAGCCCTGGGGCTGTTCAGTCTGGAGAGGAGAAAGCTGAGAGGGAGCTGATCAGTGTCTATCAATAGGTGAGGGCTGGGGGTCAGGAGGGAGGGGACAGGGCCAGGCTCTGCTCAGCTGCACCCTGGGATAGCCAAGGGGCAGTGGATGGAAACTGCAGCACAGGAGGCTGCAGCTCAGCAGGAGGAGGAACTTCTGCACTGTGAGGCTCCCAGAGCCCTGGAGCAGGCTGCCCAGAGAGGTTGTGGAGTCTCCTCTGGAGCCTTTCCAGCCCCACCTGGATGTGTCCCTGGGTGACCTGAGATAGATTCCATGTTCCTCCTCTGGCAGGGTGCTTGGTCCCTTCCAACCCCTGACATCTGTGAGCTGTGGTCCTGTGTCTGCCCAAGAGCCAGGCTCAGGTGGATTCAGAGCCTCAGGGATGCTCCAGGCCATTGCCTGGGAGAGTGAAAGCATTTTGGAGAGGAGCAGCCTGGGCCAGGCTGGCTCCTGGGGGTGGCCAGGCCAGGCTGAGGATTCCTTTTGTCAGGGGAAGGAGAGGCCTGAGGCCAATGAAGCAGGAGGGGCAACAAGAGTCATGGTGCAGGGATTGCAGCAGGGAGCCAAATGCCAGCACTCAGCACCTCCACAGGAGAGACCCAGGGGAGGACATCCTCCCTCCCCAGTGCCCTCAGACCCAACCATGCACCTGGCAGCCCCCCAGCTCCTCACACAAGCAGGCTGCAGCATATGGCTGGCCCAAGACCCTCCTGAGAGGGACCCCCAGGGCACAAACAATGGGATCCAGCAGGAGGGAAGAGGAGGTTGGGAGGTGAAGAGATTAGGAAGAGAGCAGAGGACAGGCTGGGAGAGCTGGGGCTGTGCAGCCTGGAGGAGAGAAGGCTCCAGGGAGACCTCAGAGCAACCTTCTAGTGCCTGAAGGGCTCCAGGAGAGCTGGGGAGGGACTTGGGCCAAGGGCTGGGAGGGACAGGAGGAGGAACAATGGCTTTGAGCTGGGAGAGGAGAGACTGAGAGTGGAGAGGAGGAAGAGATTGCTGAGAGTGAGGCTGGGGAGAGCCTGGCACAGGCTGCCCAGGGAGGCTGTGGCTGTGCCCTGCCTGGAGGTGCTCAGGACCAGGCTGGATGAGGCCCTGAGCAAGCTGTGCTGGTGGGAGGTGTCCCTGGGCATGGCAGGGGGCTGGAGCTGGCTGAGCTTTGAGCTCCCTTCCAACCCAACCCATTCCATGCATCTCTGAGCTGAGGTCAGCCCTGAGCAGGGGCTGGCCGCGGGGTGGGCTGGCAGAGCTGCCAGCCCCCTGCTCACCTTTTCATCCAGCGCCTTGTGGTGCTCAAAGAGAGACTTCAGAGCCTTCAGCACCTCCACCTCGCTGGAGACCCCCGAGGGGGACTGCGCCTGGCGCTTCACCACCGTCATGCGCAGGGAGCGCTCATGCCTGGACACCAGGCACTCCAGGTGCTCCAGCAGCAGCTGCAGGGGGGGCAGGCAGGAGGCTGTGGGCGGCCCGGGGCCGGCAGGGCCAGCGGCAGCCCCCGGCGGCCCCGGGGGCAGAGCCTTACCCGAGTGTTGTTGCGCTCAGCCTTCAGCTCCGAGATCTCCTCCTCCCGCTCCAGCAGCTGCTCCCGGCAGGCGCTCAGCTCCCGGGTCAGGGTGGCAAACTCCTGTGGGGACGGGCCAAGGAGAGCAGGGTGGAGATGGAGGGCACAGACCCGCGGCTGGCACCTCCAGCACGGAGCATCTCCCACCCGGACCCAGCCTCCGAGAGCAGAGCTGGGGCTGAGCAGCCTGCAGAGGAGAAGGCTCCAGGGAGAGCTCAGAGCTGCTGCCAGGACCTGAAGGGCTCCTGCAGGAAGGCTGCAGAGAGACTTCTGCTGAGGGACAGGAACAGGGGGAATGGTTTGGGGCTGAGGGAGGGCAGGGTTAGAGTGGAGCTGAGGAGGAAGCTCTGCAGTGTGAGGGATGTGCAAGCTAGAGAAGGCTCCAGGGAGACCTCAGAGTAGCCTTGCAGGACCTGAAGGGCTCCAGGAGAGCTGGGGAGGGACTTGGGCCAAGGGCTGGGAGGGACAGGAGGAGGAACAATGGCTTTGAGCTGGGAGAGGAGAGACTGAGAGTGGAGAGGAGGAAGAAATTGTTGAGAGTGAGGCTGGGGAGAGCCTGGCACAGGCTGCCCAGGGAGGCTGTGGCTGTGCCCTGCCTGGAGGTGTTCAGGACCAGGCTGGATGAGGCCTGGAGCAAGCTGTGCTGGTGGGAGGTGTCCCTGGGCATGGCAGGGGGTTGGAGCTGGCTGATCCTGAAGGTCCCTTCCAAGCCAAACTGTTCTATGAATCTATGAGATGTTGACAGCAAGGGAAGCAGAACACAGCCTGGAGCCCAGGAGGCTCCACCCCAACAGGAGGAGAAACTTCCTTGGTGTGAGGCTGCTGGAGCCTGGAGCAGGCTGCCCAGAGAGGTTGTGGAGTCTCCTGGGGTGGAGCCTTTCCAGCCCCTCCTGGATGTGCTCTGTGTGCCCTGCCCTGGCTGCTCCTCCCCTGGCAGGGGGCTTGCACTGGGTGATCTCCACAGGGCCCTCCCAGCCTCATTCTCTGCTGCTCTGTGTCACAG